>JAVQJG010136583.1:0-13830 GCA_036024015.1 Craterocephalus amniculus | reverse complement strand
AAACTACTATGGTTCGCCAGTGTTTTCTTATATTTCTTCTGCGGACTTGCGCCGTCCCTGCGGATGACTGTATACCTGTATGTGTGTGTGTGTGTGTGCGCTGTGTGTGTGTGTGTGTGTGTTGTTTGCTCCGCGGTCATCAGTGACGATGAGGCTTCGTCACAGTGTCTTTAAAACATATAAAATACAGATATTGATTTCAGATTATATTTATAAGAGTATTCATGGTTGGAGTCAATCCTTAATGATACTGTCACAAGAAACTTGTTTGTTATTGTGAAGTTACGAAGAAGAGAGCAAGGAAATCACTCTGTGTGTTTTTCTTTAGTTGACACAAACAACAAAAAGACCATCGATTTATAGCCCCATCTAAGCTCTTAATGACTCACAGAACCATCCTCCAGCAGCTGAAACGGCTCATCAGTTTAATTACTTTACAACGCCTGCCCGCCCTGTGCTGTCAAAAGCCAGGAATTGGAAGTTTCCAGTATTTGTGAATATGCCAAAAACAACACACTTTTGCCCAATGGTTTACAATGAGAAATCTGAAGTCATATTAAGGACAATGAAGCACAGTAGCAATAGGAAACACAATAGTGTCTTGAGAACAAACTACAAAGCATTGTAATGAAGTCTCTAAGCCCCCCCCAAATTGTTATTATTAACATTTTTATTATTATTATCATCATCATCATTATTATCATTATTAGAATCATTATTATCATTATTTAAAAAAAAACAAAGGAAAAGTTAGCAGAGCATCTTTAAATTTAATAAGACACAAGTTTATAAATGTATGTATGAAAAGCATTACAAAACATGGTCATGTAAAAGAAAAAAAGAAACACTTGGAAATATATTTAAAGTGTGTCCTTACATGCTTTAATGTAGATGTTGCACAATATCACACCATCTACAGTTTTTGCATATTCATTTTATTTTTTCTGTTTCATAAGCAAAACCGATACAGCTGACAACCTTTTGTTGCATTCTGGACACGTTTCCAATATTTGGATCTATGGGAGAAATATTGTGCACTATTTCAGGTAAAATAAATGGAAAATGACAAGCTTGACAGGTTGTAAGCACAGCATATTGTTGCTGTTCTTCGTGTGTGTCTGGCAAAACCAAAGGCTTGTTTTCAGCCTTACTAGTGAAGCACAAGTCTGCTGTCCTACAAATATCTGCTGTCAACACCCCTTGCTTCCAAGTTAGCCATAGCTCAAAGCCAGTCTAGCTGGCAGTATGGCTGAATGCTGTCAGCTGATTGAAACAGTAAAACATCGCTGGATAAGTCTCTGCAAAATCCGATGAAACATTTGAAAATCGGAAAGGTTCTCTGCACTGAGAGGAAATTGGTGAGATGGAGAAGTAACTTGATGAGGGTGCCAACTGGGTATCTCCCTTCAGAAGTCTAATAGGCATGTAAGGAGTTGCTAGAAGGGTTACATTTCCCACTTGTCTTAAAAATAATTGGGAATCTGCCCGGAGGAGCTGAAGACCATTGTGTTTCTGCTGTGCTTTTTGCTAACATAAACCTAAAATGGACTAAACAGATCAGAGGATGATTAGATACTTCTAAGGTAATGATGAAAATATCTTCTGTTTAGCCTGAACTGCAAGTGTAATTTATATTTGTCCCTGGATATTAATACATTTCACTTAAAAAAACAAAAACAACAACACACTAACAAACAAGCAAAAATAATAAAAGCTGGAAAATATGAAAAGCATTATGTATCTGAAAAAAAAGTAACATATTACGGCTCACCTGACATCTCCTACCATTAAATATTATTCCTGTTCAAATTTGAGGAAATATTTTTTTTAAAGTGAATAAGATATGTCCCACAAGTGCAGGATGAGTCAATAACCCCTTTTCCGGTGAAGAACAAAAATGAAAACATTTTGAAGGTCGCAAAATCAATTCTGCCATTGTTGACCAAGAAATTGATGTTAACATGGCAAACATTCGAAGACTTCACATCATGTTATAGGGACTTAACGAATAAGATACACTTATCAGATCCAAAACAATCACATAATGGAAGGATGTTGTCAAGAAAAAAGGAATAACACATCTGCTTACCATGCAGCCAGAAGAGTCCAACTGTCGATCGGATACACACTTGAAATTCTTCTTGCAGCCACCGTTATCTTTGGAACAATCACGGACTGGCCCAAATGATGCCAGAAGGTCCTCCACTGTCTCAAAATATGTAGACATCATGGCTTCTTCCCTAGAATGGAAGGAGAGAGTTAAAACAAGAAAAAAAGAAAAAGAAATAAAACAACTCAAACCTTTATACCTTTATATAAAGTGATACTGAAGCAAGTCATATAAAGTGTCTTAAAAAGAATGTTCAAGAGCCTGGACATTATCTCTTACCAGCTAGAGTGCAGACTCTTTTAACTTTGCTGTTTCATGTAATTGAGAACCTATCCATGTTCACCCATACTGTGACAAAGTGGTTGCTTTGATCCTTTGACTTGCAGTTAATGACCACTTATAACTGTACTCAGTTTGTTGCCTATAGTACATAAAAGTCAGCTTAATATCTTGAAATACTTATAAATAAGAAACTATTTTTTAAGAGCTTTAACTGCATGATGGGGTTTATCTCAAAAAGGTAATAATTTAAGTGAAGGTCATTCATCCATCTTCTGTATCGCTTAATCCAATCCAGGGTTGCGGGTGGGCTGGAGCCTATCCCAGCAATTATCGGGTGAAGGCAGGGTACATCCTGGACAGGTTGCCAGTCCATTGCAGGGCTTAAGTCAAGGTCATTGGTTACAATTCCATGTTCATATTAATTTATGCTAGTATGTAGACATTTTTTTCATGTTGCCTACAGTAGATTAGGATGAGGAATACGGATTTACTAGAAAAGATAAGATAGCTGGGATAGGCTCCAGCACACCCGCGACCCACTTGGATTAAGCGGTTCAGAAAATGGATGGATGGATAGAAAAGATAACACACATTTGTGTCATACATTTTGTCTGCTCTTTGTGTTCAAATGCTTATGAGCAATGCAGTGCACAGTCTCAGTCTAAAAGTTTTTCTACTCTTGCAAAATGATTGTCATGTTTATTAAACATCTCCGGTCCACAAATTGCATTTTGGTGACCACTGATGAATGAAAATATTGTTTGTTTAGAAGACATCTCCACAGGGCCCATTTCACTATCTTAAACTAATTCAAAACCAAAGCAGAACTCTTTTGTGGTTATGTGAACGTGATTTAAAAACAAAACATTAATGAGATGCAGAGAAAACAACTAACAGCATTGATTATCACATGCAAACGTACTCGAAGCGAAACCGAGGCATCGAGAAGTAGGCAGTAAAGGGCATTTAATAAATTTCTCATTCTTAATTTGTTAAATCAATTTCAGGAGCTTTATTGACTTTTAATGCATTTTTTGTTTGGACAATTTAGTGAGTTTTTCAGTGTGAAGTGAAGGTATGACTAAAAGATTGCACCTGATTAGCGGTTTCATTTTTCACTAAAAGGAAAAAGTCACTCACACAAGTCAGTAGATCTGAAGTCACACAGAAAGTTGGTTAGTTAGTTAGGTAGACAGAGATAAACTGTTTTGTCATACAAAACTTCCCTCCCACTTAAAAATAAGTACAGAAAAAAAATCACTTGAATCTTTTTAAAACCTAGGTGACCCAGCTTTCCACCTGCACTTAAACACACCATGTGTTTGTGGAAGTGTGGATGCATAGGAGTCTCATGTATTGTACACACAACCTGATCCATGTGTAAATTTACTCTGATCTAAGCAAGGCACATCATTGTTATGTGTGGATTTCAAGACCCATTTAGAAGTAATCCAAGTGGCTTAAAAAATGGTTTTCACATTTTGAAGTGTTAAAAATGTAATTTCTCTCTATAGTCAGGAAGCTTCACCAGTTTAGTGAGCATGTTTCATACAGAAGCTGAATGTGGTTGCAGAGGCTCTGTTTACAGTCCAATCCCATGGTCATTTGCTTCACATCATCCTGTCTGCCTGCTTTCTCTCTCTCTTTTGCAAGTTGCATCAAGGACACTAAAGCCCATAAATACTCTAATTTTCATTACCTTGTTGCTTTGCGATGAATTACAAGGATGACGCAAAACACATTTGCAAATCTACTGTACAAATCATAATGCAAATTCAAACATTAGAATTGTAAAGTGTGAGCAGCAAAAATATGATATTTGTTTGGCTAAAGACCAATGCATCACACATACAGGTGATACAAGCACCCAGAAGAGCAGTGTCTAACAACATGAAAGTAAAGGTGTGTATCAGCTTCATGCAGACACAGAATGGTATCCGTGAGTTTGCAACTGCTAAAATGTTGCATGTTGAATGTTGAACGAATTAATGTTGAAATGCTGAATCTGCATCTTCTAAGATTGCATTTGTGCACACGACAAAAAAGATGCTTCTTCAAAAGATTACTTTTCATTTCATGGGTAATTACTGTGTGTGCTATTGTGGGAATACTTTTTTCTCTCACTGATGCTGCCTTTTGTACTTATGTCAAGCTCAGCTAAGCTTGCAAACTTTTTTTTTCTTTGAGACCAATCAAATGCCACATAACAGTAGAAGTCAATAAATTGATAGTTCTAATATGCTGCTACAAAGCTGAAATCCTGTTGGGTTTCTTTTTTTAAATTATAAACTCTTATTATTGGTCTGAATTCTATACTTAAGTATTTCTCTGAAATAACAAAACTTTTGGACAAGTAACAAACATCTTTTAGCCACCTGCCTCATACAAATACCAAGTAAAAAGGTAGATAACTTATTTCTCTTTACCTTGTGCAATAATTGGCATATTGAGGTATGTTTTTCAGTGCAAGGCTACCTGTACTTTAGTATTTAGGGTTAGATGGCATGTTACGGTCTTAAATAAGATTTCAAGCTAAGGGTAGAATAAAAAAGAAGTCATCTGAAACATTTATTTTTACAATTTTACTCTAAAGCTTTGGTATGTCTCAGATCAGAAATTAAATTCTCAAAACTACCTGTATATTTGCTATTTGCTATAGAAAAAACGCAATACAGTATGTGTTGTGTGCATAACCATGGCGCTGCAATCTCTGAGAATGGTGTGCTGCTAAAGCATTTTCCCATTATTGAGTCATACAATTCAGCCATATGATGTTGTGTCACCTTTTTAGAAACTCTCTACACGGATCTCATCCCTGAAAAAGAGAGAGACCAGATTGGAGATGACTTGCCAAAGTTTGGGAAAATGTCAGTTTCCATAGCTCCGACTTCCTCTCACCCTACTCCTAATTTTTTAACCCCACTATGGGATTTTTCTCAGCATGGTGATGTAAAGTACATGATCGCAGAGTTGACCCTTCTGACAGCCATATGATGGCATCTCAGCAGAGGCTGGATAAAACACACTGAAAGATTCTTTCCAAGTTCTTCGAAGGAGAAGATAATCGTTGTGATGGATGAGAATTCATGGCCCAATGGACAGGAACATGGAGAAGTGTAGGAAAACTGAACTGTAATTTAGCAGTACATGTACAGTTTTCCAGATAGGAGATGGCCTATGGTCAGATTTCTACTTTTTTTTCTAACCAATATGCAGAAGCATGAATGTGAACATTGCCCAGTCTCTTGCAGGCAATCAAACACACTCTTAAGTTACAATTTACAGTAAAAATCAGAACATCCCTCCAGACATATATCCCTGTAATATTGGCATTGTGACAAAGCAAATGACTTGCATAATGACACAATGACTTATTGTTCTGATGGCACTGACAGGATAATTGACTCACACATTTACTCTTTAGAGTTGAACTAAGGATTTTGAGCAAGCAACCGGCTTTTGCACGATGATTTGCAAATTGTGCAAATTGTTTTGAGAAAAACTGACATGTCACAGTGAATATATTCCGGAGATCTGAGTGGACACCATCAAAACATCTTTTCATTCACGAACTTTTCTTTCTATTATTGTCTCTTTCCATGTCTGATCAGTATTTGAAATCTTAACGTCCAAAACAGTGTTGAGTGAGAAATTCTACCTGTATATCACCTGCTAATAAGATCAGATCACATCAGCAAATAAATGGCACAACGTTCTTGTGGTGAAGTATTAAAGCTCAATGAGAAACACAGTGTTTCACAGTGTGTCCTCTTTGCAAACTCACATGCTCTGTATGTGAGGAAAAACAAAGTGCCGACAGTGTAGAACTTTCTAGCACAACTTCACCTACTTTCAAAGAGCTTAGAGAGGCAAAAAGGCATAAAAGAGGCCAGAGCTCCAGCCTCACTTGCATTGTGATCAGCTTTTTGATATTTCTGACATTGCATGGGCAAAAAATATTGTTCTTGTGAAGATAACTGAGGTAGCTTCTGAAAATAAATCTGGCAGTGAGGTCAGTATTTGACAAGGCTGAATTAAGGACTGGTCATAAAATTACATATGATCAGTTTTTTTTTTATATTGAAGGACCTGGACTAAAAAATCTCATCTAAAGAAGACAGGGCCTTTCAAGAACTGTTGCAAAGAACATATTTGCATAGAACAATCCCTGACAAAATACTCAAATTAAGTTAATATTTGAAATACAAATATGCTCTGGTTTGGATGAAGATGTTATGTTTAATCATCAAAAACTTTCAAACTAAGGGTTTCTTTCCTGGATCAATTTGACCCCAAACATAATGTATGTCAGTATTGTTGATAAGAGAAATATTTTTGCATTCCAAATTAAGTTAAAATTATTTTTCAGAAATATTTATAGCCATTGAAAAAAACAAAGAAAAAACACGAAGAATCTGACTTATAAACTTGGATAAAATATATAATTATAGCATTTATTTTAGCTTTTAATCCCTACTGTCAAAGATAAAAGATGTTAGTAGATTTGAAGGTAACAGGAGGATTAAGCAAAGTTCCTTCATCATGCCAACATTACTATGTCTTCTTCTACTCTAAAAAAAGTATCAGACTAACTGGGTCTGTCTTTAGGGTATTTGATTATTCCCTGTGCTCCTCAAAGTTACACCATCAAGGGCTCATGAGTTACTGTAAGCAGGTACCTTAAATTTCCTCATTGTGGAAGGATATTTAATTAATTCATCTTCTTGGTTATAAAGATGATTTTGATATTTCTATATTTCCTTTTTTTATGCCTCTCTGTGATGTTTTGTCTGACTTGATTACGTACAGCCCATTCTTTGTATATCAAATGTGCAATAGAAATAAACTCGCCTTGCCTCATATCACAGAGGCCAGATGGTCTAATACCTTAGATGTAGAGGAACCTGTGCCAGGCTCCTTCTGTTGGTTGCAAACCAGTGTTCAGATGTATAGCCAGGGGGAAAACATGAAAGAAAAAGGTAATAAAAAAAGAATCCAAACTATATTCTAAACCACGGTTGGTAGTAATATAAATAAATCTGAAGTCGCCTTGACTTTTCTCCGGTCTACTGACTGTATTACACTCAGCTCCAAGTAGATTCACACAGGCCAACACATGCAGCAAACCAATATCCCTGGTTATGACTGACCAACTAACTAATTAAATAAATGAATAAATAAATACAATTGAGGGGAACCATTTAATTATGTGTATCAATTATGTGATAATGTGTTTGAAAGAGAAGCAAAATAGAAACTTATCCTCTCGAGCATAAGTGGATAAAAAAAGAATGACCTTCAGTAATATTCCAAAAACACCTACCTGAAAAGCCAAAAAAAATGGAATATTGTATTAAAACAGATTTTAAAAAACAACAGACAAAACATTAAAAGATACAGCAGCAAGTTCGATGATAGACAAATTTAATTAACATGACAGAATATAATCACTGCTTTGGAAAGTTCCTCGCTTGGTAAAGGAAGTTGAGAAGAATTGCCTACTAACAAAACACTCAACCTCAGATGTGGAACTAAGCCTCCTAATAGATGGTCCAGTCACTTCTATTTTTCCTTTTTCTCTTTTTTTCCCCCATGGAGAGTTATGCTGGGGGTGGCACTACTGACAAATCACCAGCTGGCTGCTGAACAGCTGGACATTCTCCAGGTGGAAGGGAGGGCAACATACGCTTGCTTAATGCAAAGATAAACTATTACTTTGATGCACTTACTTTTTGGGTGATAGTCAATAACAGGTAAACTCTGATACTTGTTTACATTTTTTTGTGTTTTTGACATGTATTACCTGTGTATAAAGTTAAATGAGTTTTTAGTATATTTAGCTGATGTAGTAATTTACTACACAGTTATCAGCCAGCCATAGCTTTTAACTCACTTGGCAAACTAGTTACCAGGCTTGCATTAAGCGGGAAGGAAGAAAGCTTTGGGATAACATTAACTTTTTCAGGCATATATCTATAGTGCCCAGTTCTTAATTACCTATTGGAAGTTTCTTGTTGTTGTCTTTAAACTGCCTCTGGGTTACATTCTTGCTTAGCAGAGCCACAAAATGAATAATGCACAACTATTATGTTGCACCAAAATCAACTGAAGACAGATCTTCCTCTTCCTCTGCCCCTTCCCTTTTCTCTACTTGGCAAGTCATTTTTTATGAATAATACAGGTGTTATTCGGTGCACTGGTTCTATCTGCCAACCATTTAATGCACTGACAAATGAATCCTTAATTCACAGGAAGGTAGAAGGTGGGGACAGAGTGGCTGAAAAAATAATAATAGCCTCGAGGTGTGTGTCAATTTTTACTCTCGTCCTGGACTAAAGGGATGGAAAGTATAGAAAGAAAAACAGAAATATATAGATACATACATGCATTATTATTCTCAGGCTAGATTCCTGGTGCAAGATGGAGCAGGGAGAGAAAAAGTTTAGGCAAAAGTTTTGTAAAAGTGTTGCACCACATAATAAAAATTATGAAATGAAGAATGAAAAGAACTCAGCAGCGTGTGCTTTGGTCGAACAGGTTTTTACTTCCCTACTTTTAGAAGCGCAAATGAGAATAGAAATCCATACTCTAATCATCCTACAAAATTGTATAGAGTGAAGGAACTGGTAGGGATGCAAATTACGGTAATATTTCTTTTCCAAATCACTGGCTAATCAAGATCATTTCTTCTGGCACTGTGACTCTGTTGCATGACCCAGAAGCACATTGGTTGCATCTAAACACTACCTAATGTACTTGTTATTAATGTCCCTCTCTGCCTGTTGCATTTCCAGATGATGAATGACCAAGCGGCACAGCCCAAAGTTAGAGCGCTGGTCCAGCATGATTACAGAGCCCGTTATTGGTCTGCCCCTGCACTTGATTAATGCTCTTGTTCCTGCTCTCTACAAATATGCTGACTCTCATCAAGCACTTTCGTCATTGAATGGAGTGCATTTTCTTTAGACTTTCTGTAATCACCGAGGAAAATGTAGTAGGTGGAAAAAAGTAGGTAAACCTTACTGATAAAATAAAGATTGATGCATTGATTCTTTTGCTTGACTGTGTAGTTGTAAAACATTTATTTTAGATCTGAGAGTGAGTGGGATTGAATTTATGTACTTCTTTTGTTGCCGTTGCTCTTGGTATCCAGCTCTTCCAGTTGCATTGGGTCATTGGCAATGGCACCTTTTGATGGTTCACTTGATCACGGCAAGTAAGCTCATTAATCACAACTCCAAAATGTCAACAGCTACTGCTGGCTATTAATAGTTGTTTATTGACATAATGCTAGTCTTTGAACACAGTTTAAAGTCCCTGAGTCATTGTGTGTGGATTAGAGGTTTAAAAGTTTTTTGTTTGTGTAGCAGCTGTAGTTTAAAGCTATATAGTAGGAAGACAAAGCTGATATATGATTAAATATGATTAAAGGATGTTACAGCCATGACTTAAAATATAAGAATATGAAATTTTAATTTAAATGATGAAAGATAAGCCACCAATTGAAACTCTAGAAGTGCAAAAGAAAGTTTAACAAAAATAAGATGGCAGTGAAATAACCCACTGTTTATCAGAATAATTTTTTTTTGAAAAAGCTAGATGCTATGTTGTTTAAAATAAGTTGTAATAATTTGAAATTTAAATTAGCATAGAGTTTATTGATTTAATTATATTTGGAAAAATATAAGCAGTAATCTAAACCAAGGCTGGGACTTTAACATGGACCTAAGCTCCACACTCAATCAGAAACACACAAGCTCTTCGGTCTTCGGGCAGCATCATGCCGCTCCCAGCCATCGAACCAGGAGATATCCACCTCAGCTCCATGAGTCCAGCTGCTGCTGGAGGATCTCACCCTTAATGTCAGATTTTAATATAAGGAATGTGGACAAAAAAATTTAGAAAAATTAAAAATACTGTCACATGTTGTAAACTATTCATTAGCTGTTAGTTCAAGTAGTTAAAGTAATTAAGTGCTTAAAACAGAACTTTTACCTCAATTCTATTTCTTTTTCTACTGTTTTGATTTCAAATACATTTTTCCAGACATTATTAGAGTTTGATTTTGAGTCAATTATTCTATTCAGTTGCCTGGTAAAATCCTTTTAACATAAAAAAAAAGTTGCTTTTTGAGGAAACTACTGTGATGCGAATAATCAAGATTAATTCATTAGAAATCTTTAAGTAATTAAAATTTTTTGATTGAGTCTCATCGTAATTTAAAATTAAAACCAGAACACAGTGCTTTTGTCTGTTTTAGCTCTAGCTTAGTAAGCTTCCCCCATTTCCAAATGTTAAAAACGTGTTTGTTTGTTTTTTGCATTAACCCAGATGCACGCAATAGACATGTAGTAATACAGTAGTTTTTCTAAATACCTTATTTAATTTGTTACTTTGTAAAGGCCCAAGTACCACTTTAGAAGCAATATAGTATTGTTTTTGATCCTAGGACCTGATCTTCTAGAGATTTCTCTGGATTTTTTAATGAGCTTCTCCAACCTACACTAAAATTAAAAAAGATTATGTTATATAAAACTATATTTTAAAATATGCAATATAGTCTACTTCAAGCTAAATAACAATCAACAGGCTATTTTTGTGAGCCTATATTTGCAAACAAAGAAAGACAAAGTGTTGTTTTAAATTCCAGCTGCTTGATTTATGAATTTAATCTTATTTTAAATCTAGTCTGCAAAACTTCAATTATTAAATATTCCCCAACCAGAGTAAAGGCTGTACATGGCACATGCAGTCCCTTTGCTTTTATTATTATCGAGATACATTTAATCATTTTTATGTTTCTAAATTTAAATATTTCAAATAGTATGGAATGAATTTTACTTAATCTTTGTCTGGCTTAAAATGTCATTCACTATGCAAGTAAAGCATCCTAAGTAATGGCAACAAAAAAGGGGGGAATTTTTGACATATAACTTGATGGTTTTCTAATCAGTTGTGCATTAAATGCTTTAACATTTTTATGGCTGAAAAACTGAGCAAAGCTATTTGGAAACCCTTTTTGTGCTGTTTATCAATATGACATTTAAAGGAGGGAATGCAGTCTGAGCAAAATCACTAAGGCGTTTTATTCCATCTCAGTCCTGCTTTATCCCTTAATTCATGGTATTGTCATGTCAGGGTTTGTAATGAATGGATGCAGCGTTCAACTGGCAACTGGCCTATATATTAAATGTTGAAAGACACCTCTTTTATTTTTCTATTTTCTTCTTTTCTTATGGACTAAAATAGCAAGTTTATCAAAACAAACTGAACGATAACTCAAAGCCATGATTGGTCTTGACATTGCTTAATATGAATCAGCACGGTTCACCTTGCTTTAATCAGCTTAACCATATGAAATAAACATGTGCTATTTTGTTGTTAAGTAGCTGAAGAATCTTTCTGACAGCATGACTTTATCTCACAAATAAAGTCTTAGAGAAGGGCTTTAAGCACTTATAAATTAAATTACATCATAATTTATGTATTTATTCAATTTATTGAACACAATCAAAGAAACGTGCCAATATTGAATTATCATTCTATATCTTTTTATAAAATCCTCTGAACTCTGTAAATAAAAATTGACATATTTTCTTGATGAAGAAAAACATACCTCCCATATGACAATCATTGTGCCTTCATAAGCATTTCTCATTGTCACATACAGTTAAATGCATTTCATCAGAAGGTGGCTATAAGTTAAAGGGCATAGATGAATACAATGATGCATGCTTTTAAAACCAAAGGCTCCTGAGTTCTTCTCCACTTTTCACATCAGCACGTCTATAATGACTAACTGCCAACATAAATGTGCAGATAAACACTTGGGGAGAGTGCATCAGCTTCAATATTCATGTGTCCCCATGGGACTTTGTCCCACAAAAAAAGAAAAAAAAAACTCTGGATAATGAGCTCTCTGCATTATTCATGACAATCTGACAGATTTGCCTCACAGTTGCAGGGACTAATCATTAACTTAATATGGGACATTAAGTTATTATTCCAAATGAAATGGGTTTTTAATCTTTCTTGCAGTGTATATTCTTATCTCTTTCACATTTCCAAATAACCTTTTGATTTTTCTGTCTGAGGACTAATGATACCTGATGGTTTCATTCCTGTTTACATGGTCAAAGTAACATGTTTAGTGATGAGTATCGGATGTAATAATTCCCTTTGGGTGCAACATAATGAAGCATTCCGACTGTTAATCTTTACATTTGACTAATACAATGAAGCCAAACAAACATCCTATGAAGACTACTAAAGCAATTTGGCGCTCCGTTGACAACATGTCATTCTACTAATACATTTCCTCCAAATAAAGCTCTGCAAACAAACCAAAGCTTAGATGTTGCCTTTTGTTGCATTTAAAAATAACAATGTATGATCATCATTTACAAATACACTTGAGTGTAAATGAATAAATACAAAACATGTTTTAATTCGTGGTTTACCTTCTAGCCATATAGAAAGAAAGCATTTTTTTTTTCTATTTTCCGTAACAATTATTCAAACTTGATTGGTTCAATGTTTGAGGAATATGGTGATTACCTGTTATTGCTCTAACACATGTCCTCATTTTCTAGCTCACCATCACTGATTACCACCTTATTTCATAAAGGAAATCTCAAGCTAATTAATCAAGAGGCGTACTATAATCCTGTTTGCAGTGAGTCAGGAGCATGTGTGCAAATGCCCTGGGAGTCCTACAGTCCTGAAGCAATTTTATAAAGAGTTTAGATTTATGCTGCAACACAGCAAATTTGAAACCACAATTAATATGATACATGTGGAAAAGATCTGTACTTTGTGATTACAAGATTTGAAATCTTCTGTATCTTATATGAGGGGTTAATGCAATATTTGACACAAAAAACACCCAAAAGTGTTGAGTGCAATAAACAATTTCTGTTTTTCTGAACAGTGCTTCAGATAGTAAATCCATTTTCAAAACAATGCTGCCTGTTATACTTTCACTTTATAAAGTATGGTGTAGAACCTGGGTTCCCAACCTGGGGTTCCCAGTCTCCAAAGAGCACAGGGGGTCACTGACTCTTGTCACTTGACTGTTTAGAGTAGGTATGGGAACCAGGGCCGGCCCGTGGCATAGGCAGTATAGGCAAATGCTAGGGGCGCGTGCATCCAGGGGGCGCCAGAAATGGGAAGAAAAAAAGTGTAACTTCTACTATTCTTAAAACTAGCTGGTATTATTATGTCTTAAGAAAAGAATAATATGCCCACAATAATTTAACAGAATAAGAAAGCCTACTAGGAATAATAATAATGATATAGCCTACTTTCCTAACCACCCCCCCACCCCACCCTTCCCCTCTCCGATTACTTTGGTGCGTTCCACTTACAATTGGTGGCATGTTGTTTTGAGTCAACAAGCGCAACATGTTGCACCGTCCCAAACTGTGTGGTGCCCAAGA
>JAVQJG010136581.1:0-11851 GCA_036024015.1 Craterocephalus amniculus | reverse complement strand
CACCTATGGTCACGAGCTCTGGGTAGTGACCGAAAGAACGAGGTCGCGGGTACAAGCGGCCGAAATGAGCTTCCTCCGCAGGGTGGCCGGGCTCTCCCTTAGAGATAGGTTGAGGAGCTCGGTCATCCGGGAGAGGCTCGAGGTTGAGCCGCTACTCCTCCGCATGGAGAGGAGCCAGATGAGGTGGTTTGGGCATCTGGTCAGGATGCCCCCTAGATCCTCCCCCGGGAGGTGTTCTGGGCACGTCCCACCGGGAGGAGACCTCGGGGTAGACCCAGGACCCGGTGGAGGGATTATATCTCTCGGCTGGCCTGGGAGCGCCTCGGGATCCCCCCGGATGAGTTGGCTGATGTGGCCGTGGATAGGGAAGTCTGGGTTTCCCTGCTTAGGCTGCTGCCCCCGCGACCCGACCCCGGATAAGCGGAAGAGGACGGTACGGTACGGTACGGTTTTATCGCAGAGTTTATAATAAACTCAGCACTGCCGCTTAGCGGAGGTTAGCCGTAGCAAAAGAAACGATGCATGGAAGTATGAAGGCAGCGACGCATGGAGACGCTTGAAACGGACGCCCCAAATTACGTCCGTCAGGGAGCCGCGAACCGATCATAATAGCCCTTCATTCATAACTCACCAGTTCCTTCAACTAATGGCGCACGACGACAGCGACGGGGACTTCCTGGCGGTTGGCCCTAAAAGGTAATTTAATGTCTTAACTCACAATGACAAAACGATGCAAGTGTGAGTAAGAGTTTGAGACAAACCTGCCTACAGCTGACAACTGGCCTTCCCACACATCTGAATGAGGAAGACGCTATCGCAGCTTAACACTTACTCTAGAGTCACGATTGGCTGAACGGGTCATGTGATAGATGGTTCAGATGGACAGATGGTTCAAAAGCTGATGGATGAAGGGGGTCCTCGGCAACAACAGAGGATGGAGTCTTTGGAACTTCGTGACCCTTCACGACTGTGAACCTCACCGGGCATGGATCTAAGCTAATAGGTTTGGTCTCAGGAAAAAAATCCTCCTCTGCCATATCCTCAGATTCTTGGAGTACTCCACACTGCTGCCGCGTTCTCTGCCATGAGCAATGACACTTAGCACCCACAAACATTTGCGTGTGCTATCTTAGTAGATGAGGTACTAACCAAGGCCCCGCCCTGCACACTAAATTCTAGATTCCAGACGGCATTTAGTAGCGTACACGCTAATTGAGATGTTGGTAAATATGCCCCTCAGTGTGGCGACTTTTCTCATTAATCCTCCTCCTTTTTCGTTTGTAGGTATATAGATTGTTACTTGGCAGATGACAACACAGTCCAGGCTAAAGAGATGCTATTGTAGGAGCTCCAGAAAGAAAATCATGCAGAACCACAGATAAGAGATGCCAAGAGTTCACTTCACACTATTTTATTTTATTTTTTTATGTATGTGGTTTGATCACTTTTTACCTTACATTTGTTTACATCCTAGACAGCTGAGGTGCAGCCACCTGCCCAAAGGCCATGGAGGGAGCAGTCCAGCACCAGCCGTCTTCACAGAATGTTTGTTCAAATAGCAGAGGACCGTGCATCATCATTACAGAGCACCGTGAGAAGTTCTACGGCCATTTCTGCTGCTGCAATGCAGCAGGAGACATACCTTGGAAAACCTACTTGAGCATGATTCCAATTCACTCAAGTTCTGGGCTAAAAAAGAGAAAGGAATTTTTTGCTGTCTGGCCAGAAAATACCTCTCAGCATTATGTAGCAGTGTAGAGTGAACGGCTCTTTAGTTCAGTACCCCACATTCTTGATGAGGCAAGAAGCGGGCCATCTGGTGAAAATACAGAGATGCTTCAATTCATTCATAAGAATGAGCCACTTACCTTTCCACCTTTAGATGACTAGACAGTTAAACCTAAAGATAAAGCTTTGTTTTATTTTGCACTTCTGAATAAAACTTAGGGCTGGACGATTATGGAAAAAAATATCACAAGTATTTTGATTGATATTGAAATCACGATAAATGTACACGACTATTCATTGATTTTAAAAAAAGTGTTTATTGACAACTGGAAATAATTTAGAAGCAAGTAAAGGAGTAAAATAACATTATATTGAGTGATGATAGCAATAAAAAATATATACCCAGTCTATATGCATTCCTTTTACTGTTAGGGATCTGCTGGGAAGCGGACCCACATGCACGACTCATAGACAACAGGAGCAGTTCAAAAGGAGCTTTACTGAGTTGAATTAGGCAGAGACACAACCGGGGTTTGCAAAGTCGTTGTCCAATGGGCAGGCAAGGTTCGGAAGTCCAGGAAGGCAGTCCTTTACACAGGCGAAGGTACCAGGGGGATCAGGCTGGGGCGGAATTCCGGGAAGGCTGTCTGAGGTCATACACTGGAAGATTATCACACTAGGAACGCTGGAACTCTCGGACATAAGATGCAAGACGATCTGGCGCTGAAGGGAGGGAAGCACAGGACTTAAATACCTGAGGGAAGGTAAGACAACGAGACACAGGTGATAAGCATTAGTCAGCAATCAGCTGTGGACGGAGACACACCAAGAGGAGGAATGAAAGGAGATTCCTAACAGTTTCATTAATACGTGCTTTATCCTATTTGGGTATTGACTCGTTACTTAAGATGCTTTTTTTCTGTAGTAGGAGGAAACAAACTCCACATAAAAAGTTTAAGAGTGAATCAGGAGCAGTTGTTTTATTCTGTTGGTTTACTTGAATCTAGAATACAGCAGGATAAACCAAAAAGAGACTTCTAGGTTTGTTGTGAAACCTGAATAGATAGAAATGTAGAAAAAGGATTTAAAAAAAATCTTTTAGTCCTGATGAACTCCAACCATCTGGGCTGTCTACAGTTTAATTATTGCCACAGGAAACGGTGAGATGCTCTGTTCTGTGCACCAAAACTATCTTGTTGGCAGCTGTTCAGTGTCATCTGTCATCTAGTGGAAGGAACTGCTTCTTCTGTCTGTGGATCTGTTTGGTCTCTTTCTCCAAACACCTGCTTCATCTTCGCTGTCTTTGGATCTGTGTCTCCTCTCAAATGGACAGGTCAACGTAATTTTTCCAGTTTATTTTACTTGAATGAAGTAACTAATTCAATCTTTCAAGGCTCAGACTTCCAATTCCAATTTTTTTTTTTTTCTTAATTTGGGCTTTATACATTACATATAATAAACTTTAAGACAGAAACATATTTTCATGTTTTAACTTTTTAATTGTCTTATCTTTGGGATATCCAAAATTCTCTGACAAAGGACCAAGTTTGGAAAAAAAATAAACAAACAAACAAAATGAAAAAATAAAGTGCATTTCTCTCAGGGTTTAAATAGTTTAGGAGGTCCATGAAGTATTTCTGTGACTTATATATCCATGAAAGCATTACGGACATGGCCATTGTCATGACATCAGACAGCCCACACCAGTTTAACAAGGGGGTACTTTACTTTGCAAAAGTAAATATAAATGGTTTTAAAAGTTAAAAATAAATAAAATAAACAGTATGCAGACAACTGATAAAATTTTGTAAATTGGTGTGTAACAGGCCTGCATCATAATTCTGATTCATGTAAATAAAGAGCCAGTATGGCTGATCCCAGTACTGGTACTTTTTAGTAATTATGGTAGACAAATCCTTAAATTACTGAATCTGAATGATTTTTAATGATGATAAAGGGATATTTATTTTTTTTCCTTGTTTTGTGCTTTGTTTGTTTGTGGTCAAATTGCTCAGGGAAATAACAGAATTAAGTCTGTAACACATCTATTTTTAGTTTTAACAGAAATCATGCAGTATCTCTTTCACAAGGGAATTTATATTCAGTCACATCTAAGCTGTATTATATTCAGTATGTTAGTTAGACAGTTAGTTAGTTTCAATTCCAGTAAATGTTTTTAAAAACACATTATAGTCGGATAAATGTATTATATGATGTATCCTTATACTTTTCATAGACTAAAATAGGAAACAATAGACTGGGTTTTAATGTCAAAGATGGCTAAGATATTACTTGGATATTCTGACACATACTGCTGCCTCTGAATTGAGGGTTTAGTTGAGTTAGACAAAGGGGATGAAGGACTTCTTTCTCTGTAGCTCTGTTTTCTTTCTCAAGACCCTTCATCTGCTTGTATTAATTTGTTGTGTTGCCTCTGTATCTTACAGCCTGTTTGCAGATTATAAAGCTTGCTGTTGTTTATTTTCTGTCTCGAGATGTATCCTCTTCCTCTCGGCCACCTTTCTGCGAAAGCTGCAGGCCAGTTACGTTCTCCGTGAGAACGTTTGTTCTCATGGGCCGGATGCGGGAGCTCTTACAGCTTGTTCTTGACACATAAACTGAGCAGAACTTTGTTCTTGTGGGGTTCCTAAAGGCACTTTGTGGAGTGGTTAATGTGGAAAAGACAACTGATATGTGATACCCCAGGATATCACAGTACTGTATGTACAGTATTTTGATTATTGAATTATTATTGAATAAGTTTAACACAGTTTTGGATTTGCAGCTAATGCAGCATACAAGTAGCAGAGAGAACTTATTTACTTAATATTTACACATGGTGATGTGGCGTTTGTGTGAACACTGAAGTGAACTCAGTCTTTTAAGTCTGAAACTGCACTATTCAGTAAATCTTCTGAATCAGTTCATCTCCTGACCAACGGGGGTGCTGTAGCAGTTATTTACATTGTATGGACGAAGGCCACATGAGATAAAACAACAGCAAAATGGCAGCCAAAGCAAGCTCCTTCAACTTTTGGGGTCATTTTGAATTGTATCGTTATTGAATCGTTGCCCTAAGAATATAAACCGAATGAAATTGTGACGCTCTTAACAACCCTCTATGAATCAAAGCCTGTTTTGTGTTGACACTGAAAAGTAAGGCTGAACAAGGATGAACAACCAGCTTTCTAATTTACCTTGAACACAAAATCTGTGGCGAGGACACTCAGTTTCTAAAAACTAATTCAGACATTTTGAATGATTTGTGTTGGGTAAAAGGATCAATAGCACTCATGTGTTTAGACTGAACCTGCAATAAGTAGCTAAAAAGATTAAAATATCGATGATAAACCTTTTTTAAAAGCTCTTTACTTGTCTGCTGTCATTGCATAGTCTTGAAGGTGTGAGTGGGCGTAAATATCGAACTTGATCAGCCTTCAGCGCTCAGACATGAGTGGCATTGATTTTCTCATTTAACACTTGTCATAATCCTTAAACACTGTGCAACTTTCAGCCTCTTTAATTTAAAGCTGAATATTACTTTTTATCAGTTCAGCAGCCCAGTAAATTGCAGATTGTGGAACATTTGCTTCAGTTTCCCACACGCAGTTAAAAGCCTCCTTACTTTACAAGCAGATTATTTCATTCTTATTTCAACCTGGTCCTTGTTTATTCTACATTTTCAGTCGCAAATAATGGCGTATGTGTTTTAGTGTGTGAAACCGCTTTATAAAATCAAGATGAAATGTTCCTGATGAATCACCTGAGCAGAGAGGCACATTTGTGTTTTATAGCTATGAAATGTTCCCACCAATCAGTACAAAGTAATGAGCTGTATTACAATAAAACAAGGGCTGTATTGTAAAAAATTATGGAGCTTTTCTAACAATGGTGATAGATCCACTTGAAAGATGAAACTCTTTAACCAGACTGGTGTAAAAGCAGATTTTTTAAAATATTTTTTTTCCTTATTTGTGCTTTGAAAATCGTAATGGATGTTACTTGTTAAATATCAGCCAGCCTCATTATTTTTGACAGGTTTCTTTTATTTCCAACACAGCAGCCTTGTTGAAAATTTAGCCAATTTAAAGCCCTCACATTGCTGTCTGGAAGACATCTCTCCATTTTTTCATTTTAAATGTTATTTTTAAACGCTCAGGCGAAGAGAAATTGCGAAGGATTTTCATCACTTCTGTGGAGCTTGTGTGAAATAGATGGTTATAAAGAAGCGGGCCGGTCAGAGAGAAACAAGTGGAAAAGTAGCAATGACATTTTAAACAAAGAGTGGAGAATTGACGTTCTGTCAGAAAGTAAAGCAAATGAATATAAAAGGGTTGTTTTTTTAGCTTTGAAGTGAAACATGAAATTACATTAAAAGTCAAAGCAGGCGGGGGGCGGTGCAACATAAACACTCACTACAGATGTGAAGAAAAATTGCTTCGATAGTTATGACGCCTGCACTCACAGCAAAAAAGAGGCGGGCAGCCCCTTTAAATCCACTCTCTTTCCTTCCTGGGGAGAAATGTTTTTACTTTAGTTTTTGTGCTACCTTTATTTAAATACATTTAAAGTAAAGAAATAAATGATAGGTGAAGTATTTCTCCTCTTTAATGATACCAGTGGGTGATGTAGCTATTACCTCATTAGTGGCCTTTACAACGAGGTTTACCTACAAGGATCCTGCTTTCGTGGAACGAGCAACAGAGCTAAAAGTCTGAGTAATGCTTCCCAAAAAACGTGTCGAAATCCCTGTAATATTCTCGAGTTTTGAGATATGATGCTACCATATGAGAGCCAGTTACAGACGTCTGGCACCTGATTTATAGACGGACATATTGAGGGCTTTGTCCAAATTTGTAATTTTGCCAATTCAGGGGGCATCAGTGAGTCATGCAATACACTGTCATTTACTGTAGAATAAATATTTCTTTATGTACTTACATACATTGTAATAATAACCAAACTTTCTTTTGTAATAAACAGGAAAAGAAAACGAAATAGCCATATTATTTTTTTTAAATATTCTTGTTATAGAATTATGAAAAGCATATCCTATTAATGATTTTGAATAAAACACATAAATACATTAAATAAATAAAATGTAAAATATGATTAAGAAATAAAGCTTTACTGTATATGTCTATAGAAGTAAAATACTGTATGCAAAACACGTGTCGCTTAATAATTCACGCATAAAAGGGTTAATCTGTTCTGCGTTTGTCGGGACATTCCCGTTATTCCGCCATGATCCTTTGGCGGGTCTGTTCTGGTTTAAGGCTGCTGAACTTCTGACTCCGTTTCTACATGCCTGAATATCCACTGCCTGCAGTGTATCACTAACTCGACAGCTTTCCTCATCCAATGGAGACGCCTCCATTGTGGATCATTCATGGCGAGTCCAAAGCTATAATGGATCATCTGCTGACGACCCTGATTGTGTGAAATCCATCTAGCAACTCTAAACAAGAGTCAATGCCAACAGGAGGATGTTTAGTTGTGTTGCTCATTCCACAGAAGTACAATTCTTAAACCTATAAAGCCAAATGTATCATATTTCTTGCCGTTCTGAGACATTTTGCATCACTTTTTGGTAAATGCTTTGCTCAAAACCAATATGATACCTGTCCCATCTTCTCTAATAGACACCAGGAAGCAGAAGACTACCCTATATTAATTCTGACATATGATAAATGGTAGATATGCAAATAAAAATGTTATTTTTTTCCCCACATTTTGTTAAAAGGCCTACTAAATTTCAGATTGAAAAAAAAGGTCTTCTAATTTTTTCTTGGGTTGGGGTTTAAAGGGTTAAGAGTTAAACATAGCTTTAAAGGTGACTAATCAGGCGTTCCAAGCATGAATAATACAGCAACAATTATCAAAGGCAAGAAAACCAAAAATGCAAATAAACAGTATTCACTTTTAAGTTTAAGACATTCTGATAACATTTTTGTTCTTACATATCAAATAATTTTGCTCTTTTTGCTATCAGCCAACTTTAATTTTTTTCCTCAGCCATAAATAAACATCTCAATATTAACGTTTAACAGAATGCATCACCGCTGACGAGATCTTCCAAATGTTCTTGTTCAATTAGTTTGAGACGCAAATATCTGAGACATGAGATTCAAACTCTGACATATGAGGCAAAGTCAGCTCTGCTTTTCAGCTGTCGCTGCCAAGGCTTGTAAGCAGCCAGCTGGTGCTTAAAGAGTTGCCTGAAACTTTCTCAGCCAACTGGACTACTTCAGCTTTATCCCACAGATGAGCCAAAACACGCATCTGATGACTACAGCCAACAAAACAAACACCGAGAAGACCAAAATCTAAACTGACAATTATCATGAATTACAATCTGTTAGTGGAATATAAATGAGTTTTGTCCCCTTTGCTTGTTTTTCTTTTGGCTTGGTCAAGAAATTCTTTTGCATGATCATGCTGGGTTTGTCTGCAGCAGAAGTATCTGTTCATAACCTCCCTCTGCTGAAAACCTGAATGTGTTCCGCTGAACCCTCTGTTTGAATGAGTTTAAGTATCATTGATAAAGCCTTGAACCAATAGTTTGAATGGTGAAATTATGTAGAAGGAGATACAGTTTGAAGTTGGGTAAAAGCGTATTAATCTCTGTTTGAATGGTTTCATATAGAAGAAATGTTTCATAACCTTACCTCTGATTGGGTAGATGGAGAGCGATTATGGGTTTAATAGGCTTGTAGTTTAAGTTTGTGACCATGAGAGTCACATAATGTACGGGATGTTTTCTATGTTGATAGTAAAATTATTCTCTAATTTTTCGCTTTTCTCAGTATATCATCTTTCCATGCCTGACACACTCATAACCCTGGATTCAGTTTAAAGTAAATCTTTTGAGGTTAATATTTCAGAAATAAAGATATATATAATTTGAGTTCATGTCTTATGTTTTAAAGTTTGAATCACGTCTTCAGGTGAATTTCTGTTGAAAGACAAAGATTTTGTAGATTATTATGTATGAAGGATTTTTGAAGGTTCCGCTCATTAAAATTAAGGATAAAAGTGGTTTGGGCAAAAAGTTTAAGTTTACAAAAATTATGAAAGAGAATAAACGTCTTTGTGTTTAAATGTTTGTGATACGATGAAGTTTATTAAGAATATCAAAGTCCACATAAAAAAGTCTCAGTCAGGATGAAACTTTCCTTCAATCCTCGTCATGTTGGAGGAAAACTATAAATCCTGCTGTTACACAGTTTATACCACAGGAACTAAAAGGCCTTACTGAAAATATCAGTGTGTGATTTTTCTTTCTGTGTTGAAATTGTTGAAATTACAGTGATATAAAATTAAAGCGATATAAATGTCATGTCTTAAATAACACTGCAACCTCTGGGGGAGTTGGTCTCTATGTGTGTCACATCACGAGAGAGCTGCCACTGTTTTGATATTAAGATGAAACTTGGTCTCCAAAAACTGTGTACACAGCGGCAGGTTAAAAATATTTTTTTCTTATTTAATTTCTTATCGGCTTTCGCTCTTATGGAGTTCTGCTCGATAGCAACCTGTTATAAAGCTGAATTTTATTGAATCAGATTTTTGGATGTGAATATCTTAAAAAAAGATTGAAGATATAAATAATTTGAACATCAGCTCTATAGTCCAATGTTCTGTGAATATTGAAGTTTAAATTGTGTCTCTGAGTGATTTTTTGTGGAATGAAAAAGTTTTCAGATATGAGTATGTGGAGGGGTTTGAATGTTTTTCCCATTACAATCAATTTAAAAGTATTTTCAAAAGTTTAATATTTCTGAAATGATGAAAGATATGAGCTGCATAATTTGTTGTCTGAATAGTTTTAGTATGCTGACGTATCCTTAATGAAGTTGAAGCATTTAAGTACAATTCACACGATTATCTCAGCAGTGGTGGAGGAACACGAAGCCTCATTTGGCTCGAAATTGAGAGCATAACACTCCAGTCGTGTGCACAACTCAAACCTGCAGGACGTGTGAAGAATTAGCGGAGAGCTGCAGAGCATGCTGGGACGCTTATTACACTGCTGACGAGGAATGAGTGTGATTCACAAGAAGGCCATGTAATCGCTTTGGTCGCTACACAAGTCTCTTTATATTTTCCAAGGTAGCCTGGTGTCCAATTAGCTCCAAAGCAAAAGTCTGCGTCTTCCCAAAGTGTTTTCCCAAAGGCCCCCGCTGAGCTATTGTTCATCATAATGCTGTTTGTGATGCTCACGAGTCGAGTCTGTGTCTGGCCTGGTCATCTGTTCTTTCTCCACATGTTTACAGTACGTATAGTTTCTGAGAATTAATGATTCCCTCTTTAAAAAACCTACAAATTCACAATGAGACTCTCCCAGTGGATTGTGTTCAGTAAGATGTTTATTCACAACATGTTTAGTTGAAATGTTCATTTGCATATATCGAATAAAGTGGGTAAAGAAAATGGATGGATGCATAGATATGCAAATGATGCATTTAAAATGCGCTGATTTGCATATATATCCGACACAAAATGTGGTTAAGTGTTGCAATGTGTAACTACTTTAGATTTTCTCCCTGTTAGTCTTGTAGGAAAATAAAAAGTTTTAGAGCTTGAAAATTAGTTTTCTCACTATTTATTTGAGGCTTTTTGACAACATTTGTGTGTTTGGACGAATCAAACATGGAGGAAATTTAAAATTTCATAGCAAACGTTGAATTATGACAGAGGACACTTTCAGCGTTGCATTTTAGATCGAAGCAAACTTTTCAAAAAAGCTGTTAATATGAATATTCAGGGTATTTTTCTCAATAATAAATGAACACACACAGACCAGTCATTTGCTATCATTGATTCGCCACAAAACAGCCAATCCATTTTTTACTTCAAACTCGCCACATGATGCTATAAATAAACCTAAGCAAAATCCACCGTCAGCATAACTGGGGCTGCTTTGCCAATATCAGTTAGTCTCTGATGCAGAATTACACATTGCAAGACGCAGCTGGAGTGTTGAAAAGTGACACCAAAGACTCTGATCTGCTGTATGATGAGTCAGGAGTGAGACGTCATCCACATCTAGTAGGTCAATCTCAGACTTTTATCCCCAGCAGTGATAAGCAATCATTAATTTCATTATCAGTTTTCAGCCAGATGCTTCTGCAGCTGCTGTTTGTTCGCTCGTTTCTTTGCCAAAGAATGAGATAAGGGTTCACATCGAAGCCTGAACTAGAGGTTAAAGGTCACAGTCTCAAGTAATTTATCATTTCATGGAAATGTAGTATACACAAGCACTGCAACTGTTTCAGCAGCCTCTGGCCTCATTGTGCAGATTTAAAGTAATAGGTGAGGTTTTCATTTTGCTTTAATTTTAGTCTTCCTAGATGTGTGTCATGAGGGAGCAGCGATGTCAGTCGGTTCTCTTGGGTTCAGACTGAAACATCTCAACATCCATCGCCATTAAAAACAGCATGTTCTCTATTCACTGCATTCCTTCAACATTAGCTGCTTTTCCACTGTAGAGTTTATCTATTTTTTACCCTTGAACTGTCAGAGAATTTTGATGAAAGCTGTGTGGCTCTTTGTTGTTTTGCCCTGGTGAAATTTAGAGCGTGTGGATGGTGACGTTCAAGGGGAAAAAGTATTACCGAGTTTTGGTGTCATACTCCTACGCTGAAATATTAGTTTTAAATTCAAACATTACGTTTAATGGCAGGTTGATCCTCATCCACCAGCTGATCTGTGTAAGTTGATGTCCTCTCTGACAGATTGTCTTTGTACATTTTCAGTCCAGGATTATTTATATTTACTTTCCTGTGCTTTTTATGTGCTTGTAAATTTCAGATATTTAAGGCGTTTATTTATATTTATTGATGCTTCACCATCTGCTTTCATGTTTTGGTAAATAAGTAAGATATGTGTATGCGTGTGCGTGTGTGTGTGCGTGGGTGTGTGTGTGTGTACTTGTGTGTATGCGTGTGTGTGTGCATGGGTGTGTGTGCGCGTATTTGTGTGGAGGTGTGTGTGTATGTTTGTGCGTGTGTGTGTGCGTGGGTGTGTGTGTGCGTATTTGTGTGGAGGTGTGTGTGTATGCGGGTGTGGGTGTGTGTGTGTGTGTGCGTGTGTGTGGGTGTGTGTGAGTGTACGTGGATGT
>JAVQJG010136571.1:0-10338 GCA_036024015.1 Craterocephalus amniculus | reverse complement strand
ACTGTATGGTGAAACAAGTATTGTTGTCATCAGTTTCGGATCTCTGATATCTGAATGATGTCACACAGCAACGGATTCGCCAGCAGAGTGGGATATGAAAACAATCTGAGAGCAGCCGGTGCTGCAGCAGAGTGGAGTGAGGTGATTAAATTAATAAATATAAGCAGGGGGAACTCCGATGGAAGCTGAAAACCAATATTGCCAGCGATGTTGTGATGAGTCCGAGCTGACTCCGAGCTGCGGCAAAGTCGCAGCGCTGGCTGTGGGAGATGGTGCCAGGCGCAAAGCGCCGCGCGACCGCTCATTGGCGCTTGCGCGCCGCTGCTGTGTGCGGTGAGTTTTGGGGGTAACTAGAAATCTGCAGTAGCCTACTGCATGCCGACACATACAGAAATACTTAAATACAGTATTGCCTGTTGAGTATTTAGGAAATTGCCAGACAACATTTTCCCTGCTGCTTGGCCAGGGAAAACATTTTCTGTGATGTGGATGAGGTGCTGTGGCCAGTCCGAAACAGAAGACAGGATGCAGCAGTTTTCTTTCTGTGTTTTTCTTTATTTTTTTTTTATGTAACTATAGGTTACAGTAAGTTTTTCTTTGTATGTGCAACTTTGTGTTTGTTGGGATGAAATGTATGTGTATACATTGTCACTGTCGGGAAAAAGATAAATATTCTTGTTGCCACATATTTGTGTTCTGAGTAGGGTTGTCACGATACCATATTCCTGTTTCGATACCGGTACCATTATGTGTTTCGATACTTTTTGACACTTTAGTAAATAAAAACTTAAGCACACTCTAATGTCAATATTTCTTTTATTTTAAAGACTATGGGAATGGGAACACAAATAATCAAAAAAATTGGCATGAGAACTGAAATTTACAGCCCTTTGGAATACAACCATTAAAATAAATAAGTGCCACTTAAATTAAAAGGAGCATGTTAAACACTAGACTTCTGTAAGTGGGGAGGGAGGGGAATCAATATTTTCTTTGACAGTTATTTTAATTTGCATGCCACTGCTTTGTTTTACTGATTGTTCAGAAGGATTCTCTTTTAAACCTATAGCCTATTTGAAACATTATATGGAGATAAAAATAAAATGGATATCTAATCTGTATTGGAAAAACAAACAAGCTGTCAGCTAATGGAATATATGATTTTAAATGTGTTAAAATATATCTAAATTATATAATGCTTAAATATCTTACGAATAATTTTCTAATTTTTAGATGCATTTATTAAGCATGGTCATGCTTCAGCCATGTGTATGTGTCGGCTAGCTTTACAACTGGGCTGGGAGAGGGTTTGTACTCTTTATAACTAGTAGTGGTAGTAGTAGTAGTAAATTACTTTACATACATAACAGTGCAGTTAACATATTTACCTGCCGTTCTTGATTGAATTCACGGAACAAGTCCGCCTGGTTGTGCTTCAGATGTTTGGAAAAGTTCGACGTGTCATCTGTTTTTGCTAGACACACTTTAGCAGCGCTTGCACTGCGGTGCTTCGGCGTTCAGTGGTTCGCCTTTATTGTTCGGTTTGAAACAGTAATACGTCCAAACTATACTTCGGGCTCCCGTTTTATCAACAACTACAGGCCTCAATTTACCAATTCATTGACGTTAAAAAAAACGTAACAAAGTCAAGTACCGTTTGTTTTTAAATGCTGGTATAGTACCGTTTTCAAAGCTCCAGTATTGCAGTACTATACTGGTACCGGTATACCGTGCAACCCTAGCTCTGAGTATGAAAATATTTAGAAATATTCAACACTAAGAGTCACACCGAACAAAAAAGGCATAAGTCCATTATTGTGAATGAAGAAATGTGTTTTCCGTTCATCATAGTGTTCAGAGTAAAGTGTGTTACACTGTGCACTGGTTCATATACAGTAAGTGTGTATTCATATGCTGGTTTGTGTGTGTCATTTCACAACAAAATAGCATTTTGAGAAGAAGCAACATTGTTTTGAACATGAAGTGTCCTTTTGCAGGAGAAATGAAGGGTTTTGATCATTGTGTGTGTGTTTTTTCTGGATTTGTGTGTAGAGTTTTGCGAATATGGAGCATGATTTCAGAAAATGTGTGTAAACAATCAAGAAAAACTGTAAAAAGGCCAACTACACAGCAGACTGAAGTTAAAGATGACAATTTCATTGTTAGCTTATAGCTCAGTGTTTGATGGGTGTCAATCATCTCTCCCCACGCTCACCGCTCCCCTCTCAACGCCTCCGTGTCAGCCACTTCCGGAGTCAGCAGACTCGTGACAGTACCAAGATGGCGACGGTGGGATCCTCCCACTGAATTTCTTTCCAGCTCTTCAGAAACCTGGAGGTCACCAGGATTAAAGGCTCATCCATTTATTTTACAGTCTGTTGGTGAGACAGTAAAACCCAAGATGAAGAGCAAGATTTTGAAGACTGTGAGCGGTTGTTTGTCTCTCTGTGTTGGCCCTGCGTTGGACTGGTGACTTGTCCTGGGTATTCCCCGCCTTTGCCTGGTACTTTCTGCGATAGACATAAGCCCACCGTGACCCTGCGCTGGAATAAGCAGGTATAGAAAATGGATGTGTGGATTTACAGCACCTAAATTGTGGTTGGGTGTGACTAGAACTGTAAAATCATGACAGGTACTGAAAGGTACACGATAGCAGCGAGTAATTCATTGATAAATATGTGTCAGACTTGTACATCAAAGCACAGAATGAGGTAAGCAGATGTGATAATATGCATTATTTCATGTGCTGTGGGGCGAGTTCTTATTCTAAAAGTAAAATAAAAAAAATTGTTAAATAAATGTATCAGACTGCATATCTTATCAAAATGAACTGCTGGATTTCAAAAGAATCCCCACAATCACATTATACCACATCTATCTAGATACATATCAGATTATCTTATAAGGGAAATATGCACCACTATACTGTATTTCACTGTTATTTGGAGAGTTTTGTTTACATTTTGCAGGAATTTTATAGAGAATTTATCTTGAAAATTAATGAAAATTTTATCTTTTTCCCACAAATGTAGCAACAATTAGTTTATTCAAGAAGCACAGAGTATTTCCCATAAGACATGATATGCTGAAACTAAAGAAAAGACAGTATTTGTAAATCATACCTAAGGAAGCACGGTCCCTGAGAAGAGGTGTGTGGTATGGAGATTCATGTAAGATCATCGCTCTGCAGTTGTGGTTTGGTGCATCGTGTCATAGTTAAAATACTTTATAATCAGATATAAATGTTAGAAAAATGAAAATAAAACAATTTACAAGCATAAATTAAACCCTTAATGATAAAATAGTTGGTATTCTTACTGCATGATAGTGTTCCAAACTCACTCTGGAGATTTATTATTGGTTTTGTTGCATGGCATATTCAAAAGTTGGCTTGATTTTAGGAAACGTTCTGTTTCTGGAAATGAGGATACAAACTTAAATTGTTCTGAATCTCGACACTTGAATGTATAAATTAACAAAATGAGAAGTAAACAGACTCAAGGTCAAGTTTTTCATCTTCCAGCAGTCTCTCCCTGCAGGTTTAGCCAAAGCTCCAATTCTATACCCCCATTGTTAACTGGCTACACTTGGTCTTAGAAAATAAGAGATTTAAGCATATGGTCAAAGCGCTATACGCCTGTTATTGACAAATTAACTCCAGGGCCTCTGAGAAGTGCTTGAGAGTAATACAAAGCAGCATTACCGGCGCATTTCTAATGTTTGTTTAATTTTTGATGAGCCAATTAGATCAATGGGCCACAGAGGTATGCTGTGTATTCAACTACCTGCAACTCGCAGTATTTTTCTCTTCTATCATCCCAAATTCCAATTTAAAGCAGTTATGAGGGAAAATTTTGTCTGCTGGATGGGAAAAACACCAGGTCCTTTTCTAAGCTTTACCTTGGGCGTTAAACTACAGCCTCTGTTCAAACTGGCCAACAGTGGATTGCTAAGGTTACATACAATGCCACTATTTGAAAAATCACACTTATTCAGCCTTAAAATATATTTGGATTATAACAGTATTCAATTCAATTCAAATGTATTTATATAGCACCTTAAAAACAACTTTGTTTGACCAAAGGGCTTTTAAGCTGCCGTCAACAAATACAAATCAGACAAAAATAAAATAAACAAATGGAATAAAAAATGACAAAAACCAGCCAAGGAAAAACTCCACATGGCTAGTATTTCAAGAATTGTTAATGTTAATTGTTTTAAGTTTATTTTTGTCTGTGGTTGTGTTCATAAATGATCTTCTATCCTTCTTTCATGTTTTAAAGATTTTTTCAAACATGAGTCTACCATAAAGAAAAAAAAAAATTGGATTGTACGCTCTCTAGTTACCAGTCATAGTGTGTTTATGTGTAAATGCAATACATTAAAGATACATCACGTAACTTTCTGATCTTCAAACTCCGCGCTCTGGACCCGGATGGCACAGTGACATATTAATTGCATTTATTGGAGTTGTCGCTGCCCAGCGTGTTCCGATATGAGCCATGTGAGCTGAGTTTTGCTTTACGCATCATGTCAAACACTAGCAAACCAATAAGCACAGTGTATTCGGCTAATGTATTATATTTTACTGGACCACAGACTGAGCTGCCAGATCTGTGATTAAAAATCAGTCAATATTGTCTCCTTTTCGGGGATGTTTATTTCAGTTTCAGAGGCTCTGTGTGAGACATTAAGGTTGATAGCAGTGTGAATATGTAAAGAAGAAATGAGCTGTACCCTCGTTTGCAAACCTGAGTGCAGCACACTGAAGCTCATCAATTACTATGCAGGAACACTTTAACTTTTTTCATTCTTGATGTGGCAAAAAAATTAAAAGTTTTTTACACCAGATCTGTGTCTTAAATGCAATGCTTGTTTTAACTCCTCACCATCTTGATGACTTAATGATTTAAATTTGTTCTGCCATGATTAAGAACAAGAACAAAGTTCTCAGTTCTTAGAGTACAAAAACAGATACATTTATTGTTGACACTCAGGTGTTGTGCTGACCTCAGTGCCTTTTGGAGCCAGAATCAATCTGTAACTACTGCAGTCATCTAAAAAATGATTTTGCAGAAAAACAACACTCAAAAATCAGATATTAGCAGGTTATAATGCGTTTATTCAGTGAAAACCTGAGATATCAAAAATAAAATTTTTGTTTTGGTCTTACACCAGCAGTCTTTGGGCTAACCCAATCCAGTTACCCTCAAAGGTTCCTGTTCATCATTTGTACCAGCCCACCTTAACAGCACGTGAACACTGACCCTGTGTGAGAACAGGTTGGACTGGGAGTCTTAGAGGGGGAAAATGAAAATGCGATTAGAAACATGCACACTGTCTGGCTTCAGGTGCTGTGAGGGTTGAGATGAAACATGTTTTCTTTGGGACACGCACACCACTCAATTATTCACAAACCAGCATGCATGAATCTTTAACACTCAAAACATATGCAGACCTTCAGTAAATAGGCAAGCTGTTCAGAAAACGGTGCACACTTACAAATATGTGCATCTGGATCTGCACACATTGAGCACACATTCAGTACTGATAAGAACAAACGAGAACACGCTAAAGGAACCACTATTTATGAGCTGCTGAGCAATTTTGAGGATCCATAAGAACTCCTTGAGTACTTCTTGGGTCTATAAATACCGGGTGAGGGTGATGATGTGAAAACAGTTTGCTATACAAAAAAAAAAGAAGTCATAAAAACGATAAATAGGAACAGTCATCTCCATCTTATTCAGCCTCTCTTCCATTAGTGTGACAATTTCATTAAACAAACATAATGTACAAAATCATTTCCTCGACTTGGCTGGCTCCGAGAAATTAACAGCAACATGGAAGTCATGCATAATGAATGTGAACATTTGCCATCTACAAGTCTCCCACAGTCAAACATTAATTCAACCTCGCACAGGGTGTGGAGAGGGAGGAGGAGGAGGACAAATGGAACACTGGGAGGTGGGGAGTGAAAGAGAAACCTTTGGAGGTGGTCTGACTAGGAGATACACTGCTGGGCTAAAGTTCTGAGAGGCTGGATTGATTGCATCGGTGGATAAAAATATCAAAGGCAAGAAGGCATAAATCGACTTAGATAGCGTGGTTATATCAACATTAAGCCGTCATGCTGATATCTAAAAGTTACACCGCAGACACTAATGGGGGATTATACTTCTTTCAAAGGCGGGAGAAAGCTGTTTGTTGTCTTACTCATAACATTGTGTAATGTTCTGTCCAAAGCACATCAACAAGGCAAATATTACAGGTCACATGGGATGGAACAGACCAATAAGTAATGATTAAATTCAACTTGGCAGGGAGTTAAAAGTACATGTCAAGTCAAGTCCCTGCACTTTTCCTATATATCAAAAACAGCACAGTTTGACATGACTCTCATGAACGTGCCAGAAACACTTGGTATCATCCAATTCTCTTTGCATAAATCTCGCAATCATTTATCTTAGACGCAACACAACAAAATGCTAATAGTAACATTTTAGGGAGGGGAGCCGAGGGGGGAAAAAAAGAAAAGCGCCCATCTCACAAGAAGTGATTTATTACCCAGTACAGCAGGGTCACACATTAATTTTGCTCTTTATATAAAAGGCCTGTTATTTCGTGCATGCATAAATAAAACACTCAGACATGCACACACACACACACCATGCACATTTGCAGCCTTCACACTCAGCTTGCATTGAGGGAAAATGTCACAGTGTCGAGGGGATGTTTATCTGGAGGGGACAGAGCTGATGGCTTGACGGGGTCCCTGCAGCTCCGTTAGCGTCTCCATGATGCAACGTACATGTGTGTTTGTGCGCGTGTGAGCATTTTGATTGTGATGTGTGTTGTCTTTGACTGACGTGGGACTATGGGAGATGCCAGCGCACGGCGCCGTGCTCCAGCAGACACACATCGGATGTGACACCGCCGAGCCAGCGGTGTGACAGGCATGTGACAGGGCAGAGCTGGTCCTAAATAACTTCTTAGGCTCCATTACCCTGCCAAAACACTGGACACGCCATCTCCCATTTCCCATTTCCCCTTCATGGTCACAGAGTCCTTCACTATTCACAAATGGAGTAGTGATTGGACCCAACCTTTCGCTCAGTATAGATTAATCACACATAGATGCAGGCCTGCATGTACGCGGGATAAGATAACCGACTCCCTCCCTGCTGCAAATCAAAGCAAGAAGCCGTGCGAGGTGCGAGGTGCCAAGAGCAGGCCAGCGGAAGCGGTGATTATACCGAAAGTAGCGTCAGTTGTTGGTATTTACACTGCCACTCTCCCTTCATATTGTTTGACACCGACGGCCTTGAGAAAGCGAAACCATTTGTCAAGAGCTGCTTTGAGAGGGTTGAAGGTGACCGAAGATGAATGTGTCATTAGCCAAGACACAAATTAGTGAAGGGGGAGCAGAGAGGGTAAAGGAGACTGAAGAGGGGAGAAACGGTGACTGCAGCCGTGGGACGGGACAATGTAGATGTAAAACCGACATCAAGCAGGAAATTAAAGCTAGAACTTTCTTTCCAACGAAAGGGATTCAGCACTCTGCGTGTTGTAACCTGTAACCCTGGAGGGAGCTGTGAGCACAGCTCTCAAGTGACAGTGGAGAGACGTGTCAAAAGGACATACAACCTTTCATCTCCTTCGACGATGGAGAAAATATATGACCCTCACGTGTACACAGACTTTGATGTGTGCACCTGCTACATTTTATGGTTACACGAGTTTATGATCTGATGTGCTAGCCTTTCACACTTCTTATATCACAAGAGACTTTGATGTCTTGCCTGTTTGCCGAGCTGAATGTTCGCATTAGCTACTCCTAATGAGGATCGTGAAGTGGATGTTAAACCCTGGAGCCTGTTAGTCTGTATGTCTGACAGGGAGCGCTGCTTGTCATCGTTTAGCTGGGTTTAGCTCATTGGAGTGTGGTGACATTTCTACTATTACCTCCCTGACTATTCTGCTAGCTGGTAATTGCAGCCTTATATAAAAAGTCATATCCCATTTAAACAGGGGCAGAAGTAAACAAGAATATGAATTCCGCCATCAGATGCAAAGATGCATGAATCATTTATGGCGTCAAAGTATTTGCAGACATGTGTTGCGGCTAGATAAGATCTTTTAGATTTGCAGGCTTGTTGACAGAACAGGACCCTTTCTATCGATTAGCAGGTGATGTGTGATAACTAGTAAACACGGACTACAAGAGAGGAATTGATGAGAGGGGTGAGGGCAAAGATAAAGACCGGAAGGCTGGAGGAACGGGGTTGCAGTAATTCTCTAAATTGGTTTGCAGGTAATTCAGTGTCAGCTTTAGCAGAGCTGCTGGTATCCTGTCCTCTCAACGCCACATGATTCTCAATAAACACTAAAGCTGCTCTCATTTCATGCTTCCCAACATGCAGCAGCAGAAAGCAACACTGCGGTAAGCAATCACAAATTCAAATGAAAAGGGAGAGGGAGGAATTTCTCCCTCACAGCCTTGTGTAATTTGTCGCCTCCTGGGCAACCAAAACATCCCTCTGTTGTACTTTTGTGCGAAGGTGTGTGAGACTCAGAGAGGAGGCCTTTCAGTCACTTACGGAGGAAGGAAAGAGGGCCAGGGGAGACAAATAAAGAAGACAAATTGGATAAACTCGGTGCTTGGTTTCTACCTTGGAACTAAAGTTGAAGCACATGCCCACACGCAGAGACCCACACACCCCGAGATGGAGCAAAGCCTTGTGTGTTAATGCCTGGAGCTTTCCAGCCGTGCAGCTGCCTCCGGGGAAACATCCTGATAACACCAAATAACTCCAGCTCATGGTCCCAATGGAGAAACAAACAAAAGACAAGGCTCTATCTTCTTTTATCTCATTAAACAGTCTATAACTTGCCTAATTGTTTACAGTGGGATTTAGAAGAATATCCCAACCAAGGTTTATGATTTTGGTATGTGTGAGTGCATGTGTGTTTCTGATCAGTCCAACCTCACATTCAGGGATGCATTTTTGATTCATTGTTGTTGAGAATTAAGATGGGTTTTAATCAGGATGAGTATGGATCTGCAACCTAATAAGATACGGTGAGAGATTAGGAGACAAAGAAGCCCCTTTTCATGCCTTAGTCCATCCGTCGCTTCTTCTTTGGAGTCGCTGCTGCAATGTCAACAGCTTTAGAAAGCCTGTGCATACACATCTGGTAAACAAGCAAACTTCTAAAATGCACTTTTTTCCCCCTTTTTAAAAAAAATGTAAAGCTGATATTTTGCTTTTGCAAACACAACTTGTTCGCCTCCTTCCCATTTTTTTCCCCAGCTTGTTAGATATTCAGCCGGCAGCCCCCTCCTCTGCCTTCCCCGATCCTGCGCTCTTCAATCTGTCCATCGGAACCCTTGAGCTTTGATCTTCTCACCCAGGCCTACTCATTGCCACCCTGCAGCCTCCTTTGCTCCTCCTTTCTAACTCCACTCATCTTTCATACCTCCCAAATCCATCTCTATCCTTCTTATCCCTCGCTTCATTCCTCTGCCCCTCCATCATCTTTCTCGCCAGCCCACTCTGCTGCGCTACGGCTGTGCACGTACTACGGACTATTGCTCCCGCGGTACTTATTAGCGCAGTGCTTTTAATTACAGTTTGCACATCGATCAGTTGTAGCATTACTAGTTGCTCCCTATCGTCCGGTTAGCGTGGTGATGGATCACCTGTGGGGTACCGCGCTGGTCATCTGTGGCACTCGGATGCAGATTGCTCAAGCCCCAGGAAAGCTAAGCTCATCTATGATGTTGACAGTGCAGGTATTAGAATATAATGAGCAGAATAAAAAAGGTAAATGAAAAAAAAAAAAAACACTAAGCAGGGGAGTGTGGAGGAGAGTAAGAGGAAGAGAGACAACCTCATTTGTTAAAAGACCAAGTTAACCACGCCACACCAATCTCCGTCGCCGCATTCCTGCAGCTCACTTTATTTGAGACGTGCTAATTTGCATTAATGAAAGATAATCTTGAAGTCTTTTAAGTTTTACTTTTTCCTCTGGGAACAAGAAAGAAGCTCATTTACACACACACACATTTATATATGACACACGGCACATCTGATGTTTCTGCTTAGCATGCAGAATAAGCGCTCCCGCACCTGTATCTCCCTGCCTGAAACCTGCACCACCCCCCCTCCACCTCTACTTTAATCCTGCTATAGTCTGACCCCCAATGATATTAGGATCCCTTGCTTGGTGCAGTACACTCAAACAAATCAACAGCCTCCCACATGCACTCTCCCTGCATTGGTAATATGTTTACCATAGTTGTCAAACAGCTTCCTTAACACCCCCCCCCCGCAG
>JAVQJG010136569.1:0-17245 GCA_036024015.1 Craterocephalus amniculus | reverse complement strand
GAAAGAAAGAAAGAAAGAAAGAAAGAAAGAAAGAAAGAAAGAAAGAAAGAAAGAAAGAAAGAAAGAAAGAAAGAAAGAAAGAAAGAAAGAAAGAAAGAAAGAAAGAAAGAAAGAAAAGAAAGAAAAAAGAAATGGATTTTTCAGTAGCAGTTGCTTGTCAGGCATTCGTCATCATTTACTAAATACACAAAGGTGTGGGTTGGGTCATTCTTAGTTTAATGACAACAATAAACAAATGAAAAAAGACATTATACTTTGTATAAGACCATCATGACACTTTCTTTGTGCCGCATCATCAAAGCCCATTAGGGGACAGTGAAAGGCCACCGTTCGTGACCACTTCCTCATTCAGTGACAGCTGAATTGGAGGACAGCTAGATTGTTGTGCAAGACAATGTCATGCTTTTGGACTGAATGCTTCGCTTTGATCTCTTAGGATGCCCTTGAAGCTGCGTCAATGGCTGATATGTTAACAACCAGTCTGGTTATTCTAGTTCTATTCTCCACCTCCTGCCCTGTCAGTCAGAGCTCCACAGGGGAGGAGACAGTGGAAGGGAGGGGTAAGGAGAGATAAAAGCCTTTCATCTCGGCCCCCGTGTGGGACTCCTGTAGAGTCGGGCTTGCCGTGGCAGCGCGCCTCATCTCGTACCCACAAAATACCCGCCACTGACACACTGACTCCAGAGCTTGGCACCAGGTTTCCAGTCCGCGCCAAGCAAACCCTTCAGCAAGATGGAGGAAACACAACTACGCGGGGCCCTCGGCTTGTAATTAAAAGTCCTCAGCCTCAAAGAGCACAGCATCTCCATCTTAATGTTAGGCTTCCATCTGAGCCATCAGTTAAAAACTTACTCTGAGTCCCATCAGATAGAAGGAAGAGACACATTATGACTACAAAGAGCATGTGTCCAATCAGGGATTAGAGGTTTATTCTTCCCTCGGTAGCCTAATTGCTGGATTGGCCGGATCAGAATCACTTCGCTGAGATCAAGGCCACTGTCCTCTTGTTTCGCTTACTCCGTTGCAAAATAACTCACCAAAAGCAGCGACGAAACCAGTGGGGGGAGACCGTAAGTCGTAGAGCAAAGATGAATGTAGTTCATGTTTAGAGAGCATGTTGTGTGATTAAGGGAAGCCCACATCAAACACTGCGGCTTCAGAAAACCACCAGTTGAAAAACAAAATGCTTCCTCACTGCCGAGCAGCCCAGACTGGAGATGCTGTTGTTCAGAAAGCAGCCCAGCCCTAAGCTAACCCGCCTGTCTTTGAGGCAAACGGCGAGGCAGCATAGACTGGAAAAGCACTGGAAGCTTGTGCCTTATGATGGAAAAGGATGAGCCGCAGACTTTAACTCAAGATAGTACAAAAAAATGAGTTGTTTGAGTTGCAAAGAGTGTGCACACCTCACTGCATTGCACATTTTAGATGTATGACTCAGTAAAATCCCATTGCAATCTTTTAATGATCCTTACTTACTGTTGTAGTCAAGAGATGCCTGGATGCAACAGCTCGAAACTTGAAGTAATTTGGTTGGATCAACATTCTATATGTTGGGACAAAACCCCAGTGCTCTCATGGGCTCCATCACGCCTCTGTGGGAAATAATGAATGAAAATGAATGGAAAAACAACCCTTTTCCCATCAAGAGAACTCCTCTGGACAGAGGAACCGCAATATTGTGGCCACATGTGCGAGCTTGTTTACTTACGCTTGGCGATTAACTGAAGGAATCTCGAGATTCAAACAACATAACAGACTAAATTATTAGCATGCTACAGCACTACACGCTCTTTGTCCTTGCCTGCAGCTTGTGGGAGACCAACATCAGCAGGCACCTTGGTTGCTCATCGAATGAAGACTGTGAGATGTCTGCTCTCTCAAACGCGCATGCACACACAAAATCCACAATCGCTTTACTAAAGAGATTGCATGTTTATTTAAAAAAGAAAACGGGAAATTTCCGCTTCAAACAATAAACCTTCAACTTTGCTTCATCTCTCTCTGTGCCAGGACCACATCAAACACATCTTAAGGTCAACAAGGGTCAGCAGAAGGATTTGGATAATGATGAAGCTCAAAGAAAAAGATTGAGGGTGGTGAAAGGGAGACGGTAAAAAGAAGGGGAGGGGAGCTGATGGGAATAGAGGAGAGAATGAGCCGGTTGAGAAGGGAAGGTGCAAAGGCTAGGTCGTTGTAACGACAGACCCCCTGATTACATTGTTGCACAAATAAACAGGCCCTCTGCAGGCTCCCTGGCATCCAGCTGCAGTGCAGAAGAGGAAGGCTTTCATTTCGGGGGGGTGGGGGGGGGGAGTGAGGTTGAGAAAGGAAAGTGATGGGATGAGGCCTGGCTGTCTACCCACACCGTTTTCTCACATCTCCATCACCAGGTCAATGAACAGAACAGCAGGATAACGTCTTATTTGAGACACTCATCGATAATGTGACGCTTCCTGCACTGACTGCGTGGACATCTGCATTTGGATTAATAACCGTCAGTGTCTGAGGGCTATGAGCGGGCTGGAAGGAGAAGAAAAAGGATGTTTTGTATCAGCTTTTTGATGATGACGAGGGGCCATGTGTACAAAGTCAGATACGTGTTGGAGGTAAGAGGCTGAGAGAGACAGGCATGCCCTGAAGCCACATCTGTAATCGTCTTTCCTTCACCTCCGACCATTACAGGGTCCTGGTCCTCTCCTCTCCCAGTGTCCTGCAGCTTTAAAGGCTCACATCAAGGCATGCCCCTGCCAAATGTATGCCCCCCTATTAAGGGGCCATCATCAGATAAACAAGATAAACAAGTCCTATTCCTGGCAACACTGATCAAAGGACTCTGTTAACCCCATGGCCAATTTCAAGTAGACAAAAATCAAACACAGCTGAGGTCACATGGAAATGGAGGAAGCTAATCCATTGTCCCAGTATGGGCAAAGAAAGCAGAGGGGGACAGTGAGGAGGGAGGAAAACGGTCGAGCAATGGGGGACCATGCCTCTTGAAATCAACACAAACTGTACCTTCTTTCTCATTAAGTGATGCTCTTTGCACAGATGTGCACCTGCTCACCACTCTAATGCAAAAGATTGCATTCCAAGTTATAAAATGTATCATGGCTACTGATGTAACAACTAAGCTGCTGCATATCTACATATCAAATAATAAATGTGTGCCTCTCAGCTTTCCTTTGGATTGCCCTGTCGGATAATCGCATCACCATGGCAGAGTATGTGTGCACATATCACAGTGTTTCTTTTTCCAAAGCTCCTTTGTCATCCCTTTTCAGTAAATTTCCCCCTCCTACAAACACTCATTTATCAAACTATATCGTCTGATGTCTGCATCCATACATTTTATTCACATTATACCTTTATTTGAAACACACCATCAAAAACAGCAACGAGAACATGCTCGTCTTTTCACATGTAATTAGTTTGAAAGCGCTCTCAAACATGGCCATATTGAACTGTAATCAAAATATTAAGCCAGAAAGATCACAAGGACCACCCACAGAGAGCAGAGACGGGTAACTGCTTTTCAGCAAGATCTTCATGGCTAAGGAACAAGGAAGCAGGATGGAAGGAGATGCTGATTTGTCTTGTTCATGAGATTGCCATGAAAATCCCTTTAATGATCCTAATTCATAATAACAATGCACATCATCATTAATAGAATATGCATTCCACATTACCCATGCTCTGACAGTGTACTTCATGTCACAGTTTGTATTACAGGCCTAAAAGTAGCTTCAAGCAGTTCTCAAATGATCCTGGTAATGATAGACCTGCTCTATATTTAGTTCCTGCCTTCCTCAAAGACCTTTTTCGGGCCTAGCTGGATGTGGGAGATGTAAACAAAGCTGGCAGATCTAAGACAAGCATATCATGGCTGCACTATGCTGCCAGAGAAACAAACCAAAGGGACCAGAAGAATAAGAGTGTTGTGGTGGGTGGGTGGGGGGACTTCTACATCATACAAACTACACAGACAGCACCACAAAGTGTAGCTGAGGCTTGTGGCACATCTCAGAGCTCCGTCAGCAGCCAGTGACGCCAATATGACTGTCAGATAGTTTTCAGGGTGGCAAAATTGCTGTGCCAGATAAGAGGAAAATGCTTAGGCATCAAGAAAAACTCTCATTTGCCTCTCGGTCTGGGGTGTTGGGTGGAGGTGCTTGCGGTAGGTGGTGGTGTAGGGATGACAAACCCAACCCAGTTTCTTTAGTTATGGCTAATTAAAGGACCACAAGTCATCCAATATTTGATGGGTTCAAAGAGGCCTGAAGGTCCTCTTCTATAATTTCAAATGACTGATTTCTGTTATTAATTAGACATCATAAGTTTCTTTGAAGAAAGCCTCAGACAATCCTTCATCAAGAAGACATAATGTCTCCTGCACAAAAACAGAGTGTTAGGGGTGGGCAAAGAACCTTCAAGTTACTGATTCAAATTAATCAAAGATTGCAGGAAAATCATTAGACCTTGTCTTAATGTATCATTATTATTTATATGCCATGGTTCTCGGCCACAAACACACGCATGTGAAATGAGAGTATCCGTGTCATTTCAAGAGAAGACTGGAAGCAGAGCAGGGGATTGTGATTGAACTCTGAGATCTACCCCGGAGCTGTACTTTGAGGAAGAAAATCACGGAACCACAGATAATGCTTTACAGTCCAATAGTCTCGAGTGCTGTCATCAGATTTTCACTTTGTGATATACTTGAAAAAGATTGTCATCCAGGGTTACTCCAGAGCAAAGGGCTAGCACTCAAGTCAAACTGAAGGCATGCTTTGCAAAGCATGACACGTCAGGAAATATACATCAGACAAACACACAAGAAAGTGCGTTTAACTTGCCACGAGAAGATCAGAGGTGAAGGGTGAAGACGAGACATGCAGAGTCATCTGGGCAGAGTTTATGAAGAGAAAACAAAGGCATCGCCATGTCAAGGACCCAATAAAAAATGAAACCAACTCTGTTGACTGGTCAAAGATGAGGACGACACGACACACAAGTTCAAACACAGAGGAACCTCTTCCTCGTCTACTTTCCACTGGAGTAAAGACTTTTCAGGAGACAGGGGAAGGCATCTCCCTTTCATCCTTCACCACAGACAAACATAGACATATAAAAACATCCTTGTTGAAAAGTGGCAATAGTCCTTTTAATTCCAGACAAACCCAATGTGAAGAACTTAATTACAGAACGGGGGCAACCCAGCCCTTTTGGAAATTACACTTACAGTAAGACCTTTGAAGCAAATGCATCCTTTATCCTTTTCTGTCTTTTGTTGAATGTTTTGTCTCTTGTAAAACATGCTATTGACGACTGCGGTTTCTCGTAGGTCTCTGTCTGTCCTTCATCTCTGTCAGGCATTCACTCATCAAAGGGAAAATCTTTTGGACGCACAGAGGAAGGCAGGAATATTTAAATCCCAAGTTAGTTAATGGATTATTCTGACGGATAACTAACACGAGATTTGCATGTAAGAATATTTCACCGAAGACTAAAACCAATCGAGAACTGTTGCTTTTTAGGATAAAAAAATCAACTATCAAACAAGTACGGGTTTAGTGGCTACAAATGCACTGGTTGGGTCTTTTTCTTGTGGCTTCAGGCTTTGATGGTTTATGTGTCACACTGTGCTCAGAGGAAGTATTATAAGAAATCACATTTGCTGTGAATCAGGATTGTGCAACAATGGTTTTACTGTTTTTGTTGACTTCTTATTAACTTCTTGTTGACTTATTAACAGGTTGCAACAACACTGCTGTTGAGAAAATTAGCCAGGTGCTCCTTTAAAAACTGCTCCAGGTTGCCAACTGCCAACAAAAGTAACCCAATAATCCATAAACTCTTTTAAAAACATAGACATGTGGGAAGCAATTCCACGAGTCTCAGGTAAAGCAGCTTCAAAGGTGGAGTGTGATCCCATGACATAATGCCCAAGATGAAAAACAGACGTTTTCTTTCTGTTGGACTAGAAAGGCTGTTAATTCTGTCCCATTGTACATAAATGTCTCATATAAGTTAAAGATTTCCTCCGCATTAGATCATTAGTTTCTCACAGGAAAGACAAAGCTGACGTCTGTGTTGTTGAAAAGTGCCGGCGTCCAACCTCAACCTGCACCTGAAGCCATTGTAGTAAACTCAGAGAAAGAAGCAGGCCACATGTCACTCTCATCTTTCTCTCGGACCACAGTAAGTGATGCACTGTCAGGTGTAAACTGAGTTGTTGGGTTCATCAGTAAAGCGGCTTGGTCTCCAGATCAAACCCTTGTTGCGTTTCCCACACTTTCACGTAATCTAAATGTGACCGCTCTGATGGATAGAGCCCACCAGCATGGGCGCTGCAGTGAGTGCAGTTGTGTGATCCTTGTACTGAAGCTCAGAAGAAACACAAGTCAAAATTTAACTTTAAAGGAGTTATACCTGATATTATTTTTATCTTTTTAAGAAAAATGGTTTCTACACAATATATTATATGGTAAAAGGGGGAAGTCCATAGAAATGAATGACTCATTGATTGCGCATATGTACAAGACCAGGCCATTTTAGTTAGCAAAAGCAGCTAGTTTTTAGCTTTGGCATGACACTCTTTCTCTGCAAATGGGGTTAACTTCTGTAACTTCTGGATTCCGATCAGCCAGTAAGAGTGTTCCCCTTGGGAATCTGGAAGTTACAGAAGTTAACCCCATTGGCAGAGAAACAGCGAAACCCCAAAGATAAAAAATAGCCACTATCGCTAACTAAAATGTCCTGGACTCGTACATCAATGAGTCATTCATTTTTATGGACTTTAAAGGGTAAGTCCGACTTACCTCTTTTACCACATAATATACCGTGTAGAAACCATTTTTCTCAGAAAGATAAAAAAATTACATCAGGTATAGCCCCTTTAAGTGTAAAAAGGATTTCACAATATGTATGAAGAATTTTGAATTAAAATGAGCTAAAATTTCAACTCAAACGCCTAACTGTGAACTAGTGGACAAAGGATGCTTTATAGTGTCCACATCTGGATGTTTTTGCATTGGGTTAAACTTAAAGCCTGTTAGTGCCACTAAAATATAAGATGTGTGTGTGAAAAATAGGTGGCAAGGAGAATTGCATGAAGCATCGTTATGGAAGACTAATAAAATGTCTGAAACTACTGCAACTCGCAACGAAAGAGACGAACATCAAAGTAAAAAGACTTGCTGTTTGATCTCCCAGAGTTTCTTTTTTTTTCTTTCTCCTTTCAACATCACTCTGCCCTGTTTACACTCTGGTCTTCATTACCCTGCTATGCCTTTAAAATGATTTAAAATCTATTAGAGTCTGCCATAAGATGAGGGAAAACGCAGCTTTTCAGATATGAAATGAAAGAGAACTGCACAGCAAGCAGTCCGATACACATTTTCCAGTCACTGTCAAATCATCTCCTACCAAAATGACACATCTCATGTGGGATCCTGTTGCTTTGTACAAAAAAGTTTGGCAGTTAGAATGGATGCACTGATCTCAGAAAGGTTTAAGGCTCATTTCTTTAAAAAAAAATGGAAATAAAACACTATCCTGAAATGGGTTAGATCAATAACCATAAAAAGCAGCTATTAAAGTGTTGGATGGCTACGCGTAAGGGATTAAACTAAGATTTTGGCTGCTGTGTAAAGTCTTTCAAAAACAGTACGCACTGCACTCATCACTGAGAAATTAATGTTGGGAGATGTTGTGGTGTGGGTGTATCAAACATGTTCTGTAAGGCCAATAAAAACCAAACACACTGGCAGCTGCAGGACAACTCAATCATAGCTTTCTGAGATTTAGCCAGCTTGGCAGGGTAGGGGAAACCTCTATAGTACAGGTCCTTCAGTGCAGCATTTGCACAAAAAATCCACCAAGATCTCAGCCTGTGGTTATGACTAAATGTGCTTTATGTGCGTATAAGTGTCATTTCGTGTTTTTCCGCTAAAGGGTGTTGCCAAATGTGCGTGTATACGAAGCCTCAAAGAGACAAGGCCACTTGTGCCCATGGCGTCTGGTAGAGCTCGTGACTGTGCCTGTTTAACTCCACTAACAGAGCACCGTTCCACAAAGCCCATCACGCAACCCACAGATGTCCCACAGAACAGACAGGACTGCGCCGCAACCAACAAGAAGCAGTAATAACCCCCCCAGCCCACACAGCCATGCACACAAACACACACACGCAAGCAAAGAAGACAAACACATACACAGAAGTCTCATAGGGAATGCAATTCACAAAACTTTAGAGGTATTTGTAGCTTTAGTATTAGTCTGGGTTGGTCACACACCTCAATATAATGTAAGGGTTTGATATTTTGTTTGTAGCTGCAGTCCTTTTCACCAACTTCAATGTGCAAGCAAGAGCTAACATTTCTTATTAAAGTATGCAAAGTAGCTACACTGTTTGGGGCAATTACACAATAACTATGGATGCAGGAAAAACAGGATGTCTCAAATGTTTAATCTAAGATTTTGAATTTATGAGGGACAGATTAGAATTTGTAAACTTCTGACTAAGTTCGCTCTTCACCATGACAGACCGATGCGGTAACCACATGTCATCTTTACAAAGAGGCTTTGCAATGAAATTAATTTCTTTAGCTGAGGCAACTTTAAATCCTGATTTGGGGCCTCCGTAAATACAACTACTGGCACCATGTCTGGAATAATGGTGTTCAAATTTTGGGAATGGTGTCATCTCGATATTTCAGTACTGTGAATGCATGTCAATATCTCCTAACAAATAAAAATTGTCACTCACAATAGTGAATATTTGGGTGTCTATATGTGTGTTAGTGGGTATGGGTTAGACGTGCCAAGGATATGTCCATGTCCAGATATACCCCTATCACCTCACAGCTGAGTAGTTATATAGAATAAGTTATTGAGAAAAATGAAAAAAAGTAAAGCAACCAGCTGCAAAACAACCTATATAAGTTGGTAAATATAGGTTCTAATATTAAGTTGGACAAACTTAAAATTTGTTTTACCTGTTTAATTTAGGTTCAGACAGCCAAATTGAGTTAACACAAAAAAGCATTACAGCTGTTCGCATTACTTATTTATTTATTTATTTATTTTATTTTTATTTTATTTCTATTACACTGCACTTATTTACGAGAAATAAACAATGTTACATATTGAAAGCATATTTTGAAATGTTTGTTTTTTTTATTGTATCTTGTGCGATCTAAAGGCTATAGCTGTATTTGGACATAGTAAGAAGAGGGACACCCAGGTTTCAAGGAAAGTTTTTAAATGAAATCTCCTCTGAGCCAAAGGTGAGATCAAGCTTATTTTGGTATCTTTATATTTACAGTCTACTTTACGGGGTTGCCTGGGGCCTGACATGCTGCGACTTCAAAGCCTCCAAAGAAAATATATAAATACAAAACCATTAGCCAGCTTGTTTTCTTTAGTTAACATTTCAAACACACACTGTGGAGTGGATCGTGTTTTCAGTCCCCCTCTCTGTAACTTGAATGTTGATGTTGTTTTTTCTGATGGTCCTGCAGTGCCACAGCTGGAAAGTCCACAGCATCCTTGAAAAAAAAAAACGACTGCGCAAACACACCAAAATCAGGCAGAACACAACATCCTTTGGCCAGGGTGGACTTTCCCTGCCAGCTGCCCTCTAAGATACAATTTGCATTTGGCCCTCAGCACAGCAGAGCCCAAACATAGGCTTCAATATCTCTAACATTCAAACACAGGGGTGGTAGCAACACAGAGAAATAAAAACTGCCTGAAGATCAGGCCTCAGTGTTTAAACATATTCTCAAAGATAGGGACATATTACACACTTTTATCAGAGAGCCTAATAAAATGAAAAACAGAGGGACTTGACACAGTGAACTTTAGATCTGAGGGTGATCCTCTGTGTAGACAGATTACCACTTCATTACACAAACAAAGACCTCAGAGTAACAAGCCCTTGGGCTCACACACCACAGAGAGAAAACTACCCAGATCCTCAAGCCACATGAGACAGTAACATTACAATTCCAAACATTTATTGGGAGGAAATCAAAAAATGTGTCTTTTTGTCCTCCACCCAACAAAAAAACCATTACATTTGAGCAATAAACAAGTTTATTTGTTAGATATACAAATACTTGGAAATAGCACTTTGTAACTATTTCTGAACTCTGCTCAGAGCTGAAAAAACACCATAAAAAGACACATGAATCAGTAAAAATAATGTGCGGAGGGAAAATAAAACCCTGCTCTGTTTCAAGTAGCTATTATAAAGGCACAAACAGCTTACAGGAGAACAATTCGACGTGTGTGACCGCAGTGCGAGTTTGACCGGAATAGGCCATAAAAACATAATGAAGTACTGGCTTCAGTAGCTTGAAGGCATGCATAACAAAATCTGTAAAAAAGTGAGGAAAGATACTATGATCATGGCCTCTTCAGCTCACATTGGAAAAGGTGAAGTTTTATTTGTTGTTTTTTGAGGGAGGGGGGTTATTTTGTGCATGCACTGATCTTTAATCCCTCTTTCACTTAATGGACAAGTCTAAATAGTTGACATTTCAGGAAAAATGCACATGCCAACAGATGGTATGCTTCTTGCTCTTTGCAAAGTTAATAAAAGATCAGCTCTGAGTTGTTTACATGCGCTACATAATGGAGTAAATACCTCAATGGTTGTGTTATTGTGTTTCCTTCTAACTACTGAAGTGTAGCTCATTATCTATTTTTTCATCTAGATAAATAATTCAGACTTTAATCCTCAGAAAAAACTAACATAACTTCATTTACAAAACTTCCCTTGCACATTTGTAATGAGATGCACGCCAACCAAAAAATGGGTTTTCCAGTAAACTGAACAATAATTGGATGGTGTACACATTCATGCATACACACTCACTTATGGAGCCCCCAGCAGGACTCCATGCCAGTCCTAGTTCCTGAACCTTATTTTAAACAGGGCAGACTGAGAAAAAAGTTTGTTTGGAACCTTAAAAATCCTTCCTCAACTGGATCAAAAAAATAGTGGTTCTTCATGAATTGTGACGTCATCACTGGACGAAGGCAGGGTTTGCATGAACATCAGACTTAATAATCAATAAGCTTATGAAAGTGAGGAAGGGATGAATAAATACATCAAAACAAACATCAGAGGTAACAAGATGGATTTCATAAATAATCAGGTTGATCTTCCAATTTTTTTTCCTTAATTACTTGCCAAGAGTAGTGGTTCTGGTTAAACTGGTGTGAATGCAGGATTTTTACCAGAAAGCACCAATGTTCTGTGACTCTGGAACAGAGCTGTAGCCTGAGGAAGCAGAAGAGGAAGAGGAAGAGGAAGAACCAGAACTATGTCTGTCTGAATGCACTGTCTGAGTCCCAGTGAAGATCAGGTGGTGATAACATGTTAATGGATAATGAACTGTTTTCCAAGAAACTGGAGTTTGGGGCGAAAACTAAGAACAGAAAATGTGACAAATAGTAGTTGATTTTGTCAGTAAAACACTATAACAGGACAAAATCTTTAAACTATTTATTGCTGTTATTTATTGATAACATTTCGATTTTTGCTTTGAAATTAGGATGAATGTGTCAGAGGTTTTTCTCTCAATACAAATTGTCATGTTATTTTGCTGTATGTCACAAAATTAGTGGAATAAAGCAGTTTTAAAATGAGAATTTGGTTCATTGAAATGATTTCTGAGCCATATCACAATTTGATCCATCCAGCACATTAACATTAGAAATCTCTTTTTTCTTTTTATACATCCAACATGAATGGGAAAGCCAACAAGAGGGAATTCTTCGATGAGCATGGTCTCACACTTGGGATGACTAGAAAATGGGCTTTAATGGCTTTAATGTTGAAGTATGTAGAGTATATGTTGGCTATATATAGAGGAATCAATCAGACAGTTTTTGAATATAGAATAGTTTATCTTTTGAATGTCAACGAGATTCTAAAATATGACATTGGGAATGTGTGTCCAAATAATAGATACAGTGAAGAATCACCATTTATTTTTAATGTTTATTCTTTATTTCAAAAACCTATGATAAAACAGGCTATAAAGTGACACCGAAACTGTGTCAGAAATGATCCAAAACCAGATTTGTTCAAGCACCTGTTGAGCAAAAAAAAAAAAGGAAAAAAAAAAGATTTCATCTGATCCAATCACAGACGAGAACCAGACGGGCCGTGGCACAGTGACACCACTGCAGAGGAAAAGCAGAGCCTATTCACTTCAAAGAGCCAGGGGGATGCTTTTAAAAATCACACCAGCAATAAACTACAAGAGAAGTTCGTCGCTTTTCCACAACATGAAAGGGGTTCTCTAAAGTTACGTCTCCTCGAGTGGTCCCCTCTCTTTGACCCGATTCTACCCCTAAACAAAGTTTGTATCAGCGGAGGGCCGATGGCGCTGAGGCTGTTTACATGGGAGGTGTAACCATTGGAGCGGTCAAATTATTTACATTTCAAAGACAGAGGACAACATGCCACTGTTCAAGAAAGGAAGAAAAAAAAAACATGCAGGGCTTAATTTAAAACCCTGCCACTTATAAATCACAGCAACAACCTAATATAATTTATTTGAATGAGGGACTGACTTTGTTGGTGTCTTTCATCCTTGTTACCCCTGGACTGAAATGACAGAGATTAAAATGATGAATATGCCATGGACACAGCAGAGTTTATCTTGGTTGGGGAGTAAATTATAATCTCACAGACAGCAGCTGAAACCCCCCTCTCTTGCATGACTAATTGAAGTAATTACAGAGAGGGGACATGAAAGAGGTGCACTGCCCTGTCAGCCAAACAAGTGCATTAAATCAGCTCTTCACTTATACTCAGCCAAGATAAACATGAAAACAGAAATCATTCCAAAGGGGTGTAGGATTTCTCACGCTGCACAGAGGACAAGAACGCAAGGAAGGGGGGAAAAAAAACCTGCTACATGCTGACATCATCACTTGTCACCTGGGGGGAAGTCATTCCACTGGGATGCTGGGATGCTGTCATCGGACTCATGTCATCAAAGGAAACGGCGGACAGAACACAGGAAGGGTGCTGACATGAGAAGAGACAAAAGACGCTGAGATGTCGACCTAACAAGCTTCGATTTCTTTTATTTTTTTGCCCCTTTTGCAAACAGATCTACTGCAAATGTTAAGAGCTGGTTGGCTGCAGCATGAGTGTACAGAGAGGGTGACAGGTGATGAGGCCTGCTGTCCGTGCATTTAACTGAAATCAAGGCAGGGTCTTGAGCAGTTGCAGCTCCCTCCTGAGGTAGATGTTTGAAACAGCATAAGATGCATGGTATGTCTCGTATAAACCACATCCTAGGCATCTTTCTTGCAAGCAACTACTGTATATTGTACTGCATTACTGTTTCTAATCAAATCTAACACACTTAAAGTGTAAGATGTAGTATTGGTTGCAACATCAACACTATTTGGGCAAAGTTATGTAAGAGGTAAGTTCTGTCTATGACTGATTTTTTAAGCTAAAATGATAGTATTTCTTATGCCACAGTTCTTTTTGTTTTGTTCTACTTCTTACGCTGTCTTAATTTCTTTACTTTGCAGAACACTTGTAATGATAAGACAATCATCTTTGTGTTCATTTTTCCCTGACACCGTCACCATCGTCCTTTGAATCCTGCTTGTCATGTATGGGACTCACTCTGTGCCGGAAAGAAAAAGAAAAAAGAAATACACAATTTGAGGTAAAGATGACAAAAGCATTCTGCAAATTACAAGGCTTTCTGTTTACTATTCTGAGCTTGAACATGACATTCAGCTCAGCGGCCTGCTAGTCCTTCTGCAGAAGAAATACCACAGCCAACTGGAAGCACACAGTGAAGAAAAGGAAGGCCATAATTACAGCTGAGGATCAAGAGGGAGAGTGAGTCCCCATCAGTAACTCTCATCTGCTCATCTTCATTTGTCCCTCACATGAGAGTGTGGTCAGCTCTGGTCTTGTTTAGCAGAACATGTCAACATTTGCTCCGGTAATGACTGTATATGCCAGTGTCACAATGTTGGGCACAGACTTCTTTGAAGGCTTGGATCAACTAACCCACGCTGACTGTAGCGATTCCATATTATAAAAACTGTTCTGAAACAGTTAATCAGCCATGATGGTGGGTTTGGCTCATAAGCTGAATGCATCTTTATTGTTTACAGTTGTTTGCATTTTATGCATGTGAGAATGGATATCATGTGCTTCAGCAGATGATATTTAGGTCTTCCATCTGGGCGTTTATTAAAATGGACTGACACTGACTAAATGCCCAAATCGAACACAAGAGTGCATCTGCTCAAGAAAATAAATAAAAATCATATGCAGGAAAGGAAAGGCACTAAATAACAAACAAACTTTGTGCTCTCTCTCTGCTTATGCATATGTTGAATGGTGGCTGTTAAATGAGGTTTTTCTATTCAGTGATTCGTCACACCTCATCACATGGCTCCAGCTTAAAAAGTGCTGCTCGCAACAGTTTTTTTCTTTCCTTTTTTTAAGCAATCTCCCCATATCTTCATTAAATAGTAACAATTACCTAATACTAGCATTTAACTTACTACAAACAAATGCCTTAAAAAAAGTTTTTTTTCAGGATGTTTTATTGAAATAAAAAAACATTGTAGCACAAAATTATCTGCAAGTGGCTGTTTGACTCAGCAAATGGACCCTGGAAAACAACAACCTCAATTTGCCTTACATAGCCACCCATCAGAGTCTGGTAGAACTTCCAGGTTTGTATGGATTGGATATTTGAGGCATCGTTGATTCATTTGCAGCATAAATTTCCCTTATTTTCTTTTAGCTTCAGAGCTGCTTTAATGTTTTTTTCTTTCTTTACCAGAGTTTTTTCTGTGCTAGGCTGACAAACAGATGATTAAAGCATAAAGAAGCAAACTTCAAAACTTTGGCAGAGTTTCTCTGTGAGCAGTCCCCAAACAACAGCAACAGTCAGCATTCATCTAGCTACCTGCAGTTTGAGCTCTCTCTTGTCTCATGCCAGTGTGTTAATATTTATATACTGGTGTGTGATGCAGTGATTTATAGAAAAATGCAGCTATCAAGTGATGTCCCAAGCTGAAAAAATGTGCATAAAGACTTTCAATGTAACGTCAACACTAGTCAGAAGCATAGGTCTACAGTTTAAAGGTAAAAATCTTGACCTTTTTTCTTTTCATTTTTAGCACTGTCATGTTATGAACATCAAATCATCACCTCAGTCACCATTTTACATGAAACCAAAATTCATATTTACATGACCGGCTGCAAGGTGCTGGAGGGGGAAGGGACACCAGCCAAAAAGTTTGTCCAAATGGGTTTGTCCCACCCCATTGTTATGCTTTTACCAATCAATGAATCACACTGCAGAGCAGATCAAGCTGGAGTGCTGATTAAAGAAAAGGAATAAAAAGTAGATGCAGCACAGACAGACAGCCGGGGATAAAACATGATCTGATCCGGTGATGGTAAAAACAATTTGTAGATAAATGACAAGTAACTTGAGCAGGGGCATCAAACTTTTTAAAGCAACATCATAGCAGGTACTGCATTAACATGAGTGAGACTGACAGATGACACACTCTGCAAGGTAGCTAGTCCCTGACGAAAAACACAATATTAATAACAATTAAAAAGAAAAAAACACCTTTTCTATTGTTGTTTATTCTTATTAGCTTAAAGAGCCCATAATAAGATCTTTCCAGGTTTAATGGAAGAAAAAACAAAACAAAACCCACCTAAATGATTTTCCTTATATACTTTTCCTACTTTGCCAAAAAGTAAATGCAGTGTCATTTAATCCTTCTGTCTGGTGTAGACAGAGTGTGTTTAAGAGAAAAATATTAATATTGTAATTCAAATTACAGATGCATGGTCTGTACAGTTCTTATACTGGAGCCTGTACAGGTACTTACTACAAAAGGTTATTTTACTGGAGAAAAAAAAGTCTAAATGCTGGGAATTGTCTCAGCTTCACACTTTCACCCAGTAGTTTACTTTGCTTAAGCCAAACCAAACCGCCTAAACAACATCCCATACTGCAGTTACAGCTACTCGCTCGGGATAAACACTGACTAAGAAGGAATAAAACCTGGAAGAACAGGAAAATCTGTCTCACCGACTGCCAGCTCATTCACTGCAAATAAAGATATATATGCAGTCTTTCGGTTTATGTTTTTATTTTGGAATGCAAACATCATACAGTTCTCACAAGAAGCTGACCAAGTACAGTACGCTTTATGTCACTCTCTCTCTGAATAGTCTGTTTGCACTCAGACTGTAAGCAAACCTCTCCATGGATCACTTGTTGATGATCCGAGACCACAAGTTTTTTAGCCAAACCAATTCTCTTGTTTGGTCCGCACCAGAATGGGAATGAACGTTCCCTTTCCAAATAAACCGTCCGATTCCTGGAAGACGAGCAGGGTTTGTTTGATGCATGTGACAAAGTGTTTCCTGGAATCATTACATAAGACTCGCAATAGAATTTGTAATTCATGTGTGAATTTTGTTGTCAACTCTCCACCAAACTTCTTTTATTTGGAATTAGTGATATTCAAGAATAATTGTACAGCTTTGATCTGGAAGTCATGCCCATTCCCTTGGCCCCTTCCATATGGTACTTTGTTGGTATATCTGTGCGAGTATGTGCACTCACATGTTAAGATGCCTGAGCATCATTGTGTTTCCCTTCAGGCTCAACCTCCTGTTCTCAAGTAGATATCAAAGGCCTGCATTTACAGTTATCTCTGCTTGGCTGCGCCACGGAAGTAATCACTGCGGGTCAGGGGTCAGTGCTCTGGCACGAGACGGAAACTCAACTTACTGACGTTGACTTCAAAGGAAAGTGATCCTTTGACAGACTGTTGTTTTAGCCAGGAACTCTGGATATCATAATCAGGAGGGGTGGAAAAGGACAGTAAGAAGAGAGAGCTCGAGTATGGGGTAATGAAGGGAATTATGTCTCTGCAGAGGAGTAAAAGAGAGAAAGTCTACCTTTGAATAATTAGAGCCAACAACATCAAAGAACAGGTTCAAGTTTGGTCTGCTTAACCTCTGTAACACAGAAATGGAGCACAACAAAAAGGCGTCATTTTATTCTGTCCTGTTGTTATTCCTTTGCTTGGCGAAACCCAAAACCATGTTAAACATAATGGAAAATATTTGAGGTCTTCTTTTATTAACCAAGAACAGCTTTGAAGTTAGACGTCTTTATTTGTTTTAGAGGAAGAAAGGGAAAGG
>JAVQJG010136558.1:0-10884 GCA_036024015.1 Craterocephalus amniculus | reverse complement strand
CCCCGCCTCTCGCCCCTTGACAGCTGGGATAGGCTCCAGCACACCCGCGACCCACTTGGATTAAGCGGTTCAGAAAATGGATGGATGGATGGATGGATGCTTGTTACTAGACTGTTATGCAACTAAAACTCTAAAGTTCACCATATAGGTAGTTTTCTGAAATATTCTGGGTGGCAGCACTTCTCCTGCCATTTCTGTGCTTGTCTGGCTGCTGCATGGCTCGTGCCTTGCGGAGGACCTCTGGATGATCATATGATCTCCCTCTGCATCTCCTTCGGGGACTGAGCAGGATTCACATATGTGGTGAGACCATTACATTATGAAATAACCACACTTTAATATGACATGTAATTGAAATACAACAATTGTAATACATTCCATGCAAAGGACAGAGAGTGAGGAAAATAAAGAAAAAATAAAGAATTGGAGTAGGAAGAAGAATTCATCTTATTAACTCCTACCCCATCCTTATTTCAAAATGGACAAACAAACAAACAAGATAGCCTCATCAACAGTAGATGCTTAAAACACAATGCATCCAGCAGATGCTTCTCTATTTTTCATTAACCATTCATACAATTCTTTTCATACATTTTAAGTATAAACTCTTTATATTTATATTTAAATTGGAGAATATTTGAACAACATTTAAGATCTTTTTTGTGTGAGTTCCATTGTTTTACGCCAACGACTGAAACACTCATTTGTTTGAGTGTAGTTCTTGCAAAAGGATGTTTAAAGTCACAATATTGTCTACTTGATTCATCATTTAGGATATTAATGTAGTTAGTGAATATATTAGTCAAAGCACGGAGTGTTCCAGCCTTTCATGATAGCATGCAATATGGGAAAGTCAAAAATAGCTATAAAAAAAAGAAGAGTAAATGAATGCATAACTACCTTTAACTCATTGGGCTTTTGAGCCCATGGATCATGGATTATGAAAGAAAGCTGGAGGGATGGAACCAGTGATTGAATCCAACTTTGGGACTGGAGTTATTACCAAACACCTCTGGTCGTTATGGAAGCTTTCCTGCCTGCATTGTAACATATCCTGCCACTGTCAGGTTACCAGCTCAGGGGACTTCCTCATCCAAAAGTGATGTTTTGTGGACGCAATGAAAACCAACACAGCTGGGCCCTGACCATGGGCCATTTGTGACAGACTAATGGTGAATCATGCACTTCATTTCGAGTTACTTCTGTTACCTTTAACACACACCGGCTTTGCTGAATTTACTTGTTTCCCGTCTTTACAGAATATTTGATTCTTTTGAAGTTTTTCATCTAAATGTTTTAAAAATGACTGGAAGACATGCAGAAATAAGATACCAACCTCAACTTCTTTCTCCGTGAGCGGCGGTGCACTGGAATGAAATCAGATAAGTTGTTTTTAAATTTTCGTGCATATATATATATATAAACACAGAAAACGTGGTGTGAGGATGGTGACTTTGTTACACACCAGCCAGGCAGACCCCGATGAAGTTTGAGTTTTCTCAGCATCACGTCTGAAATGTTGGGCATGGCATCGGACTTCTCCTTTGTTTCATCACTACCAGCTGACTTTGGGGAAGGTGAGGATCCTATATACATAAAAAAAATGTCCTCAAAAGAAGCACCTGGTCCACAGAAGCTGGGTAGCTCGCAGGAATAGATCCGTGTAGTTACTGCCTTTCATGTTGAATCAGATCTGAGTTAAGTCATTTCTCAAAGCAGTCAAGTCCAAGAGAAAAATCTCAAGTCACTTCATAAGTATAGAGTATACAGCTCGAGATCCCATCTAATACTAATACGCAGAATAATTTCATTGACTCATCAGTTGGTCAAAATATTGAATCCAAATAAAAGTCATCTGCATTGGATCAAGAGAAACAAAGGATTGTGTAATCCGATTAGATCATATATCCACATTTTACCTGGATCAAACATTCAGTTTGTGTTGCTCAGAATTTTAAAGTCGGACTGGGATATATTTGATCCAAAAAAGCTGGATTATTATGATTCAAGGAGAAGGGTGGTCTAGGTGTGGTTCCAGGAACAAATATAATAAAACTAACTAAGAATTGGTCAAACAAAATATTTGCATCATGTAGTGTGTATATACACATTCAGTTTTCACTAAGAAAGCAGGCAGCAGTCTCCCTGTGAAAGCTGCCGGTAGAGTTAAGGGAAAAACTGTAGCAAAAACTGCTTCATATAACAATCTAAATAATGTTGAATATATCTGAATTAGAATAACCCAATCCAGTGCGGCTTTGAATAACCAGGATAAAGGTTAGATGGATTACATGATTCTCCATAGTAATAGGATTCCCACATCTGGGTAACTTTTATTCTGATTAAATCTGTTGACCAACTGGCCCAGGGTGGTCTTTGGCTCACACCCTTTAACAATCGCGCCACCTGCTGATGGAAGAGGAAAGTTCATTCCTGCGTTTGCCAGTAAATGAACAGTTAAAAAAAAAAGGTTGTGCCTGGAATTCAGGAAGTTTACACCCTGTAAGATACAGCTGAAAGTTCTTTTACTTTCTCTCTAACATTACAAGAGGGTGAGCACAGACTGTTACCTTTTTCCTGTTCAGCAGCTTCACTCAGTTCCGGCAACTTTGATCCCACAATGCTTTGGTTACGCATAAGCTTGTGCTCCTGCGAACACAAACACACACACGCAAGATCAAAAGACTGATCCTTACAATATTTCAGCTGGGGACATTTGATAATAAAAAGACTGAACGATGGCTGTGAAATGCAGCCAGCTCAACGGGTGTTCTACCTCTCGGAGTTTAGACAGTTTCTGCATGCTGCCCGGCTGGGTGGGGAAGTCCTTGTACCCTGAGGACTTTAACACAGCATCTCTGGGTTTATCTGAGAATGAGTTGTCGGCTGTAGGAGGGAAACCAGGAGCACCATTTCTTGAATTAAGGTTGCCCACATCCCAGGAAACAGCTCTCATCAGTGGAGGAAAGGCCCCGATTGTTTTGATCTCTGCTGTGCAGGGGGCCTGCTGGGTAGGAGGTCTAGGCACAGGCTTGGCCACCCCTGTGGCTGGAGCCTGGTTTGGGTTTCCAGCTAACATTTCATCTGCTTTACTGACTGAAGAGGGACTCTTTGACACAGCAAGGTCGGAGTTTTCCTTTTGGACAGCATACCGCGGGGTTAAAGTCCCAGACGACACTTTCCTTTTCTCACCAGGCTTCCAGTCCACAAACAGCTGGTCCTGGGGTTAGCGGGAAAATGAAACAGTGAGCATTTATGTGTAAAAATCTTTACTTCATCTGTTATTAGGAAGAGAAGTAGGGCCACTAAAGAAAAGAAAACAGAATTTTGGGTTAAAAATCTGAATTCTGACAATTTTCTCAGAATTTCTTCTTAACTAAAAAAAACTAAAATAAAAAATGTAAGATTACTTTTCAATTGCTGAAAAGTTGTCTTAGAATTCTGAGTTGAATTCCGAGATTAAAGTCAGAATTCTGACAGTCAGAAACAAAAAATTTTTTTTTCAGTTTTCAAAAAATCTCAGAAATCTGATATTAAAATCAAAACACTCACTATTTTCCCAGAATTCTGAGATCAAAGTCAGAATTCTGACTTTTTTAGAAGTAAAATAAAAATTCTCCCTGTGAAAAAAAAAAAAGTTTTTTTGTTTAGTTTATTTTCAGAATTTGGACTTCAACCTTATAAACAGGAAGTTCTAAAAATAGAATTCTGACTTTAATCTAAGAATTCTATTTGTTTTTCAGTGGCACTAGCTAGTACTCTGCTGTAAGTTGCTGTTAATGCAAGCAGTGAAACTACAACAATGCTGAGACGTTCAGGACCACTGCACGATGACCACTGACACAAACGAAGTGAAGACTGACAAGATGCCGTGGGGTTTTGCAGGTTTTGTGCTGCCTGAAAATGAAACATAGCTAACAAATTATCCTAACTTTGTGAAAGAATGTTTATACATCTGAATAGTAATTTCTTTGCCTTCCTATTTATAAGGATACATAACCACAATGTGCCATACAATGTTTCCACCATGAGAGTCCATTTAACAAAGTGCTGTTTAAGTTTTCTCTGATAGGGCAGTGAAAAGGCTGAAGTTCTTGACCAACTAAATCAAATCAAACTTTATTTATATAGCACATTTTCATACATGAAGCATCTCAAAGTGCTTTACACCTTAAAATCAATCAACTAACTTCGAACTGATGATGATCCAAGATGACAGGTTAAAGGATTTTAATGAAGGGTGTAAGTGTGACTGGCCTTTTCTGCTTGAGGCTTACATGTGTAATTGATGGATTTATAGCAAAACATGCAGTTAGTCTGTTAATCTGACCTCCTGATCCTGGTTAATTAATTCAGGCTGATCCCTCACAGAAGGACCCTCCAGATGCTAAAAGAGAATGTGCAAGTTTTCACATGTTAATACAGGTTACTTGAGTCAATAAATACTGAGTTATTGATCTGGTTAAGGAGGGTTTTTATTTCAGAGGCAACACGACATAAATACAAAGTGCTCTGCAGAATTAGGACAACATTTAAAGAAAAATAAAAAAAATTGAATTGAGTGAAATTAGAATATTTTGAAAAATAGTTTGCATTTTACTTTATTTCATTGTGAGTGATAGCTGGTGTACATGGAAGATTTTTTTTTACCTGAACAGCAGACTGTAAGCTGAGCTGGGTTGCATCTGTAGGTCCTGTAGCTGAAAAAAGTAAAAGCATTTTAAAAATCCAATTTACTATGATTCTTACTCACGAACCAAATTTTAAGCATAATTTTTTTAGGTGCCAAAACAGCCTATTTTACTTCCTAAGTCCAGAAGCATTTGGGTACTTGGTATGGTGCCTGAGGGAAAACTAATCTGGTTCTATGATGCTCAAAAGTCAACAAGAGAATCCAGGAACACAGAAAAAAGCAAAGCAAAACATTTCTGTAGTATTTTTGTTACAAACCAGTCTGAGGTGGTACAATCAGTGAGCTGCTTCTTGATGAACATGGTGAAGATGATGGTGTTGGAACTGGAGAAAGAGCTGCAGAGAAAGTATTTATGACTAAAACAAGTTTTTCAGAGAAACTAGCCATGTAACAAATGTTGCATTTACCAGAAATACATGCAGTACTAAACACACACATTTAGACATGAATTAAAACTGAATGGAACAACCTACCAAAAGTGGGGTTCATGCTTCCATTTCATTTTTGTTAATAAAGTTTACAAAAATATCAGAGAAAAGGGAAAAAAACCAACATAATTTAATGTATGAAATTTGTTTTATGTAGTCCATCAAGCAATCACAAAACTCAAATCCTACTGTTCACAACAATCAGTGATGTGAAATCAAAACATACGTAATAAATCCTGAAGGGAAATTATTGGTTATAATGAAAATAATTTGCTTAAAAAAGGAAACTACATTTTTAAATTTTAAATGTGATACTGTGAATAAGTTAAAACAGTTCATGTTTTCAACTTCTTCCACATGAAAAGAAGTTCACTAAATCAGTTCATGGTCTGTCTAATTGTCTCACATTCATAGATCATCTGTTCAGACTATATTTAACTCTTCTGCAGACTGAGCAATCACAAGGTGTTTCTTTGTGAAACAATAGGAAAGCAATGGGACCTTAAACAACCCCTAACACACATTTATCCTATCAGATAATTAAACTCTCCTGACACAAAGACAAAGGCCAGTATGAACCACAAATAACCTATAATCTACAAAGAGGGACAAATTTGCAGCCTCAGTTACCATCTGAACAAACTAATATTATTAGATCTTAAAATCAGCCTACTCTATCTTTTCAATAGCATGGAGTAGAAGATGGGATTGTCCAGAGTAGTCCAGAATAGTGAAACAACTATTGATTACCCTGAACACAAAGCAGCCATGTGAGACGAAAAAAGATTGCATGCTATTCAATCATATCACATTACAAGATGTATGGGACATGTAAAAAAAGAAACATATTTTCAATAGTCACCATTCTGTCGAAGAGAAGAGATTCTTAACAATTGAATGATGCAAACACTTATTTCACACCAGTCACAAATGCAGTTCCTCATTGAAACCACACTTTATTCCAGTAGCAGATAATACTGCTACAAAAAGGGTCTATTGACAGTAGTTCATTAAAGGAGTTGGTCCACACCAAGTCTTTTATCCACAAAAGCCTGTTTATGTGAAAACTGCAGGATTTAAGGGTTTAGTGCAAAACTGTCCTGTTTAAATGATAAAATAAAATAAAAGTGTTTGGTGATGAAAGTTCTGTCTTCTTGGACTTGGGACACTGAGCAGATTTTGGTTAAATATTTGTAAGAACAGCCATGCCTCCTTGGCATTTTCAGTGTGCAACATCACATCAGACTTGAAAGAGAGCAAATGTAAAGACACCAGATCTCTCTTCAACAACAGATGCAGCGATTTCTTTCATCTATTAATGATGAAAGTGAGAGAGAAGAAATGATCTTTTACTGTCCCTTTATGCAGGGCAGCTTCCAGTTTCAGCTCACCTATTGACAAAGCTTCTGATTCCCCAAAAACCACACCTTGATGTTTGAGTGTCAGTGTGTACAGTAGGAGTCCGTTTGTGCATCGTCTACCTGTGGGCGACTCAGTGAGGCTGCTTGTGGATCGGCGTCCTCGGCGTGTAAGGAAGCGGTCGCTGACTTTCTTGGCCTGCTCCAGCAGCTCCAGGTTCTTCTGTCGGTCCTCCTCAGAGAGCTGCAGCTCCGGCAGCTGATCCTTCACCAGGTCGATCACGTTACCTGTGCTGTCTGAGAGAGACGATACAAGTGTGTAAACAATACACAGGACTTTATACCTTCGTCTGCTCTCTATGATCTTTTTATTTTTGATTAGCAAACATCACATTGTTAAGACATTTGAATAGTATTACTTGATCTCAAGTCTCAAAGCACATAATAGTTCAGCAGTGGAAGCTATTTAATACATCATCTGTTGAGTATTTGCAGGTTCAAGGGTTTGTTATTTCTCTTTTCGTCAGATAAGGCGCATAATCAAAGCAGCAAGAAAAATGTCAGGCATGTAGGAGGAAACACTGACAGATTAATTACACAACATGAGTGTCTTTGTCTTCAGTGAATTTGAAGCAAAGGAATGTAGCAGAAGTTAATGGAAAAGCAGTTTATGCTGATAGCATTACAAATTTCCTCTTAAAGTAGAACTACTTTATGGAAAGTGGTGCAGCGCTAAAAGAAACTCACCAGATAGTTCTCAGAGCGTATTTTTAGTAATAACAGCAGCAGTATGTGTGTGTGTGTTTATGCGTGTGTTTGTGGGATTTACACACCAACTGTAGTGATGGGTCCTCCCGAGGAGTTTCTGGCCAGGTGAGCTCTGGGACTGTGTGGCCTGAGACAGGAAGCAGACATAACTTGAGCACACTCTTCAAAACTCACTTCTGGGTTTGATAAAGTGAGTAAATACCTGGTCTGCTCGAAAGGACGGCCATCTCGTTGGCCAGTAAACACTTGCTGTGGATAGACGATGGTAGGAGTGGCCATGATGACGACTCGGCTTTCACCTGGTGTAACCTATGCAAAACAACACCGTAAATGAAAGGCTGGATTACGCTTCCATGGGGCCCTGGTGCAAAACTGAGCTGAGTTTGTTTTAACCACTTGGTTCATGGAAATTAGTGGGACAGTAGACTGGCTGGTCTGTGGTAGTTTGGTTAAAAATAAGGTCACTCAACTAGTCTCAAAACTCAAGAAATCAAGATCAATTTAAAAGCAATGTACTGTATGTTGTTCTGTACGTCCCCAAACAAATTGTCAATAATTAAATTACAGAAAAGAGCTGTAAGCAGCCCAGGAGCTCTCATGGTCTGTCATCCAGTATCAAAGACAGATCCTGAGCAACAGATCTCTATGATAATGTAATTCACAGCTCAATGCTTCTCCTGGCATCGTTGAAATCTGAAAAACGACAATACAATCCCATCTGAGAAAAGTTCATATAGTGAGAGAACCAGACAACGTCAACAGGAATAAATCATTACATTAATGCTGGAAAAAGAAAGCATGTGATGCAGCTTTGACAGAGGAGTGAAGAAAAAGCCAATACATATCAGTCTTTTTCACTTCAAAATTCCCATTCTTGGCCCTCCATATTATGTACTGGTGTAGGCATATAGGGGTATGGAAGCTGTGATAATCTAGCTAACCAAATCCATCCTGAACTCCAGTTAGAAAGTTGAATGACCTCTAACTCCTTGGTTCAAAACAAAGGACTATCTAATGGAGGAACAGAGCAAAGAGAGCACAAAAAAGTGTGTCATCTAATTATGAATCACGATGAACATAATCACCAATCTGTTTAAAAACATGAATTTCTAAATACAGGCCATCAATCTCAGTTTTACATCATGTGATTCTCATGAGACGACATGATGCCAGTAAGCTAATAAATTCAGAGCAGTCCTAATAAAAGCAATACTTGATGCAACGATGTAGACAGGCAGCAGTTCCACCTCTGCTGTGCCACAATAAAAATGGCTTCTTTTATAGAGCTGGCATGTGACCGTAGATTAGATTATACAGCTTCATTTCATTCTACTGGGATCATAGCCAGTGTGTTTATACGTAAATGCATCATTCCCCCAATGTTTCACCTGCACAGACAACAGTCTCTGTTTGGAGAAGCACAGCATTTAGATGAGCAGAAACCACTCAGAACAGGGAAACCGGAAGCGTCATGTTCTTTGGGTTTTTGTTGTGTTTCACGTTTGAAAGTTAGTTTCTTAGATTTAAGATGTTGTGTTAACAAATATCCAAGATCAGCAAGGTTAGTTTTGTTTTTAATTTGTTTATCATCAGCTGGTACTCCTGTCTGTGTGCACTTAGTTTCTGCTTAGTTCTGCATTTTGGTGAACTCTTCTTCCTGTTTCATTTTGTAATCCATGTTTTCTTTGTTCAGTCCAGTTAGTGTTGCTTCTTGCCTTTGAATCCCACCAAGTTTGAGTTACCGTTAAACAACGAAATGTGGCTAAAAGAATGATGCCGTCTATAATAACAAAAACTCCAAATATTAATATTGTTGACCGTGTTGACTTTTGCATTACAGTGTACATAGTTTTTGACTTTTTCACTGCATTTTCCCTAACCTCAAATCCGTCCCTAGCCTATCCATCAGAGTGGCTGTCCCATCTTTCTCTTTAGCCTCTCTTTACTCTTTATATGTTGGCTGATGACATTATGATGACATTCTATGTTCACCCTAAGTAGTGTTAGGGTAGTCATGAGGAAAGCCCTCACACATCTGATATCATAATTCCGTAAATTTGTGATGGGAACAGGCTCCAGGTCTTAGTAGATGTCAGCCTGGTTTACCTGTGATCAATATTCCCTGCTGTACTGAGAAGATGGTGACTGCTGGCTGCAAGAAGGTTGTGCTTAATTCCAGTCATGCACACAAACATCCCTCTGCAGCCAGTTCAGGAAAGGGTTTCTGAGTTAACCTGTTACTCTTAAATTACATTTCAGTGATAAAATTACTTGCATGACAAGACATTTTTGAATGGTTAAGCAAACATTCTCTCTTTTTATTAGGAAATCAATCTAAAAACAGTGATCGATGGGTTGCAATTCATCTTCTAGAAAAGCAAATTTAGGTCCTCAAGGGTTGTTGTCCTGCAAGTTTTACATGGCTTTTTGTTGTTGTGGTTCCCAACTCAAAGTAAAGAGACTAGAAGTTGATTGAACCGACTCATAGCAGCTGTTTTGGATCTGAAAACTCAAGTCGTTGCTCAATTCAGAGCAAGTTAACCCAGAGTGTCTTTTTACATTCAGACTCAGGGGAGCCTCCTTTCAGGAACAGGCCCCTGGTCTTTAGTTTCTGATTAACCCACCTGCTCCCTGTTTGCACTTGTATCCCTCTGTACGTTGTTCACTCCTAGGTTTCTTTGGCTCATTGTCAGATCCTTGTCCCTTCCTTGTTTCCCCCTGTCCCATTTATTTCCCTCCTACTCCAAGCCTTGCCTAGTCAATCTGTCTGTTTGGTCCATGCACTCATTTATCTTGCTGTTGCAGTACCTTTGTTTTTTCCCATTTCCTACCATCTGCCTCACAACTGCTGATAGTTTTTAATATTTAAAAAAAAAAATTTTTTTCAAAAATATATATAATATATATAATATATAAAATATAAATAATAATTTGAGATAGCATTTGGCAAATTTAGCTATAGGGTGCCGAAGTCACGCCTCTTCAGGTCAGCCTTCAGGTCAGCCATGGGACCTTAGAATAGAAAAATTATGAATAGGAGTCAATGGAGTGAAAATAATTATCTTCTGGACCCAGTCATTCTCTTCCCTGGAATCCAGATGTGTTGGTTGCGGATTTAAATGAAATTTTTTTGTGCAGTGATTTAAAAAACTATCGTGTGATTGTTAAGTGTGCGATTGTAAAGTTTAAGACAGGCGTGAACACGACTGTCTGCCATTTCATCGGTGTATTGAAAAGACTTGAATGTCCTGATTTGCAATGATTTTCACCTCTGTCAATACTTTTTTCCTGTCCTTGAAAACAAGCGGTGAAGTGCTGGAGGGAAATCACCATACCATGGGCAACTGATATGGAAGCATATGTGCACTTTTAAGTGCAATTTGCAATTCAATTGGCAAAGTGGCAATTGAATATTTAAAATGCAATTTAATTGTTAAAATGGCAATTCAATGTTTAACTTTGTCATGTTATTTGAAAATGTATTTTGCAATTGACAATTTAATATACAAAGTGGCAAAGTAATATTCAATATAGTTTTGAACATCGTAATGACAAACAAGAATTAAATTTGAATGATCAAATGTCATATTGTCATGGTATATTTGCACCTTTATTCAATTACATATTCATTTGTCGA
>JAVQJG010136553.1:0-29120 GCA_036024015.1 Craterocephalus amniculus | reverse complement strand
CCCCCCCCCCCCCCCCCCCCCCCCCCCCCCCCCCCCCCCCCCCCCCCCCCCCCCAGATTTTTTTAAAATTACATAGACAGAAACTTCATAAAATATTAGCAAACATTCTGGAAGTTGAATATTTTTTGGATTAATATGTATTTTATTTACTCCGGTCTTTTCCATCATGGCTGTGTCCGCAAATTCCCACTCGAACCGACGTGAACTATCTCAATTTATCTCATCTTGGTGAGCCAAGGCGCTGGCAGGGAAACGTCAGCCAGAACTTGGTTAATTCCAAGTCTTTTTTATATGATAACTTTTTTATATGATAATTTTATCATTAAAATGATATCTTTATGTTCATGACAACTTTTCGTGTATTTTTATGGGGTATATTTTTCTTTCAAATGCGGTTGACACATTTCCGCCTATGTTTCCTCCCTCATTGGCTTAAAACCCGGAACTTAGAATGGTTTTGGGTGGCGCGAAAAGGCTGCTAAGGAATCAAAACATTTGAAGGTGGTCGGTTTTTGTGTTTTTTCCTGCCTCGCTAGAAATAATGTGTGAAAAGATTAAAAGGGTAATACTTTTTTGTATGTTATCTTAAGTTATTTTTGCGCGTGTTATTGTCTACATGCTCTCTTTTCATGTCGCCTTTCCAGGTAAACAGCTGGCTCAGCACCGTGTTTGGTGATCAGCCCGTGCCCCAGTTTGAGGTCAACACCAGGACCGTGGATATACTGTACCAGCTGGCCATATCCAGTGACTCTCGGTGCAGTGACACGACTCTCCTCATTGAAGACCTCAAGCAGAAAGCATCAGAGTATCAAGCTGACGGTAAGTAACAGACTGCAAGTATGCTGGAGCAAGTGGATGACTGATGAGAGACAGATGGTTAACCTTTTGCTTTTTCTAATGCATGGGCACATAATTACAGTGATGTCTGGAATTGTTAAGATTGTGTATCCTTTTCTTTTCATTGTAGCTATTATTCAGGGGGTTTATTATAACACTTTCAAATGACATTTTCATAACAAGATTAAAAAAAGGTGACATTTTAAAGGTTGGGATCATATTTTGTAGTAAAGCCACATAGAACTCTTATAAAAGAAACCACCACTCTTAAGCTGTAAAAAACAGAGAAGCAAAACAAGTAAAAAAGTGAAATAGAGAAACACTGCGAACATTTCGAGTAAACGAATCAACAGTTCTGTATAGTCTGAAAAAGTACAAAGAAACTGCAAAGTAACACACTGGAGAAAAAAAAACTCCTCCCCTGCATCTAGTCAACAGCAACACACCCCAGGAAATATAGAGATATTATTAACCATGTCTTCAACGGAAAGAGTAATTATGTGGGCATTCACACATCACAGTGGGTTCAGCAGAAGATGCAGACCGTTAATAATCTCCACCAGGAAAAGGCCAAGTTAGCAATCTTAAAAAGCCACAGCAGGACTGGAACAGATTTAGCAGACAGCTGAATCACATCTTAAGCCTATATCTCAATAAAACAGTGGCTCTTCCTCATGACTTGCTTTGCCTTTTTCTACTTTTGGTAACACTTCCTCATTCCTAATTGTCACTAACCAACCGATTAGTTGGATGGTGTTCATAACTTTTACTTAAACAAATTAGACCAAGTTGTGCTGAACCTTTTTAATGATGATTTATATATCAGTATTGACCCATTATCTGTCAATTATCAGTATTTTCTCCACTACAATTGATCTTAACCATTTAAGCAGACTTACCTGTCCTCTTCTCACCTAGCTGCTCACCTCCAGGATGTCCTCCTGCAAGGTGCTGGCCTGTCTTGTGCAAGCTTGTCCAAGCCTGCTGCAGACTACGTGTCTGCTTTAGTGGACAACGCCATGGTGCTGGGAGTCAGAGACACAGCACTGGCAAGGTAAGTTGTCATTCCATTACTGTCTTCTTTATTTCATATTTCCTTTTAATACAGTCTTCATGTGTAATGTTTCTTGGTACCTGAGCTTTGGTCTTAATGTCTTGTGTAGCTTTATGCCGGCAGTCAATAACCTCACCAATGATCTTCTGGAAGCTGAGAAGTCAAACCGAAGACTTGAGAGGGAGCTCAGGGCCCTCAGAAAGAGACTCGGTGCCACTCTGGTGCTGCGAGGAAACTTGCAAGAGTAAGAAAATGGCTTGTAGATATCAATCGTGATTTGTAATCGTGTTATTAAATACTTTAACTTAATGTTTACCTTTTATGTGCTAAAGCTATTGACAACAGAAACCAATCATTTGCTGCTGTGTGTGTAATGGATGTTCTTGATTGACAGAGATATTGACAAAACGGCCAAATCTCAAGTAGTGGAGGGCGCTAAAGCAGAAGAGAGGCTGCTCAACATGGATTTTGTGACGGCAAAGGCTCGAGAGCTCAGCAACAGACGGGAGAAATTAGAGGTACGTTGCTGTGTTATACCCGTTTTTTTTCTGTAACCAGTAAATCAAATCAAAGATGTTATGGGTAAGACTGATTTATTATTACCTCTGATATGTAATAGATGCATATTTCTCAAAAAGTAAGTGAGAAAAATTAGTGGTGGCAGATTTTTAGTACCACAACACATGAAGATAGAGAAAACAATTCTATATTATTTATTATTTCTCTCTTTAATTATACAGAGACAAAAACGTTAGATCCACTTTCTTTGGAGTAAAATGCATGCTGGTTTAGAAGCAGACGCCAGCAGCAACATGGTGCAAACAAGTTTGCACAGAGAGAGGTTTACTGTGTTACATAAGCTGTCATCTGCAAAGCATGAGAACTCAGACAGCAAACCCTTGTAGGTTTGGAAGTTAAATGTTTACATTTTCCTGCTTCATATGGGTTGAGAACTGTTCAACATTTCGTAGTATTGTCTCTCGATGTTTTGCTTCATAATGTACTCAGTAGTTTGATTAGACCAGTTTAACATCTGGATTCTTATGCTGGCTTCATGTGCTATTGTATTTACGGTAAATAAAAACCGACGACAAAATTGCACATGAACACCCACTCATGTCGTAATTTTTCCACTGGAAAACAGGAAAAATCTTATGATACTCGAGCTGCCGAGATGAGATCAACTTTGACCTTTCAGTATGGTGGAGAGTAGTATACTATTACAGATCCATTAAAAAAAAAAACCAGATCAGCTATTCACTTCTATGTAAGCCTGTGTACTTTGTTGCAACAGTGCTATGTGTTATAAAAGTCTTTGCTGATATAGACTAGCTAATACAGAACCATTATCTAGTATTATCCTTAAACAAACTCTACTATATATGATTGTTTGCGTTTTCATACATCCTCTTCTTCCTGTAGCAGATGAATTAGAAGTTCAATAACCGTTTTACCCATGATCCGCCCTGTTTCTCTTAACAACATGAAAAGCACTTGAACACAATGCACTGGTAATTTCCACATCTGTCCCATAGCACATGAAGGCAGCATTACATCAGAGCTGTGCTGCTGGGATTTAAAATGACCTTATTGAAAGAAGCATTTCAATAAATTTTCACATTTTGAAAAGTAATGATGGAGATATTGATAGTTAGAAGGCCAGATTATGTAAATTACTGTAAAATTAAAAAGTTAATGCTATTTTATTTCATGTTAACAGCCTCTGCAGAGGCTCAGAAATGGATGGTTTTCGCTAATACGTTGAGAAATGAAGCCTTGAGTGTGAGTGATACACTGAAATCAAATCATACGGTAGAGTGGTGACTCATTGACTATACTGACTCATGTTACTGCCTTGTTGCCAATTAACCCAGTTAGTCGTGATATGTTTCACTGGGTTTTTTGTCCCCCTTTCTGCTGATAAGTTCTTTGTGGTGAAATATACTGAATTTGCAGTATTTATTTACCGAAATTATGCCTCAAAGATGAGAAAACTTGTGCCAAAAACATCACTTGGTTTTGTGATATGGGCGTATTTCGCCATACCTCCGGTTCAGAGAACACTTGTTACGTTTGTTGCTCAGCATGTCACTGTCTGACGGAGCAGTTCTGCTTCACTTTTCTTCTTCTGCTTTGAAAAATCCTGCAGACTCAGCTTGCATCCAGGAACATGGACAAGTCAATTACCCACCAGGCGGTTGTGCAGCTCTCTGAGGTATTTCAGCTTTCCACATGCGCCCCCCGTCGTCTCCATGGAAATAAGAACCCTACACTGTCTGCTCTGAAGCTTCCAAACTTGTCATCTTATTTTTCTCTCTGCAGGAAGTCAATGTGCTGAAAAAAGAAATAATCCCTCTGAAAAAGAAACTGGAGCCTTACATGGATCTGAGCCCAGTATGTTTGTTTTCTGTTTGTTACAGACTTTTAATCTCACTCATCTCCAGACAAAAGTACTTAAAATTTCTTGAATGAATCTTTTCAGAAATTTAACTTATGGTTGTAGTTTGACATAAAATTTGAAGTTTCTGAATTTGGCTTAAAGATTTTTCCCCATTCGAACCCCCACAGAGTCCTTCTCTGGCACAAGTGAAGATCGAAGAGGCAAAAAGAGAACTGGTGAGTCTGCTAATATGAGGTTAAAACATGGCCAAGATTTGGGAAATAATTTTTCATGTTAATGTTGGTTTGTCTCCTCGATTACAGGCTGAACTTGATGCCCAACTGGAGATTAATGTGGATTTTAAATGAAGATATGTCTTGACACTGTACTTTAATTTTTAATTACTCCAATAATAAAAATTTCAGCTCTGTGTCTTGGTGATGCATTTTAGCTGCTCCGTCGAACATTTCTACCTTTTTTAGTGTATTCTACACAAGTACCTTCATCAGAAAATACCATAAATAATCCTTCTTTCATGCAGTTAGATTTGTTCTGTCTTCCTGTTTTTTATAAACATCGTTACCAATAATCAAGTGTTTTGTCTTTATTCTCCTGTCACTGCAATCTAATCGGGGGAGTTTTTCTTTTATTACTTTAGTTTTATCAACATGCAGAGAGAGATTCTTGATGGTCTGTCTGCCAAAACACTCAGATATATGAAAATAGAAATAATGACTTTTATTTCCTAAATGTTAAGGAACATTATCTGTCTGTGGACAATTTGAACATCCTTTAGTATCTTTCCAACTTCATCCTTCAGTTCTTATGAAGTAATTTGAGGGCTGACGGATTGTGCTTCCTATAATCAAACATTGTGAAATATTTAATCAGCTGTGGATTGTTTTCTATTTTCTTAGATAAGAACTGACATTATCTGTTTATCCCAGAACTTTTTCCACCAACCATCAAAACAAACCTCCCCCCTTTAACTACATTTACTCCAATGCAATTACTTGACTGTCTGGCCCACATCTACTAAGTGTCTTATAAACAAAACACAGGAAGCCTTTTGAGTTTGACCGCAGAATTCCAGAAGATTTAGGGGGAATAACAGCACATGCAATGTGATTTGGAGCCACTCCCAGGCTGCCTGGAGCTAAAGCACTGAGCTCGTCCTGTCTGTATGCAAAACATCAGCCATCAGTCCCTCCCTCCTGCCAGTCTCCATCTCCTGGATCTGAGTGTGGAGACCTCAGCGCTCCCTGTCAGTCTGACTCCTGTAGGTCTGACATGAGGACTGAGTCGTTGCCATGGAGTGGGTCATGGATGCGAGCTGGGCAGCAGTTTCCCCTCTGGGCCCCCCGGCCTCATTCAATGGCACCATGTGGTTAGGGTATCAATAGTTTATTAAAATAAAGAATTAGAATTTGCTCACATATACTATCTTTGTGACTCAAGAAAATAAAATCAAATGTTTTCAGATGTTTATTCCCAGCAAATAAGGTTTTCTCATGAACCCTAAAGGAAGACCTTTGGGAAACTTTCCAAGAACTTTTCTAAAAGGTTTTCCCGAAGTGGATTGTCAAAGCTGATTGGAACCTGCAGGTTTGGTTTCCCTCAATTTTTATATTAACTCTGCTTTAACATGTAACCCGTCTGAGAAAAGATGGACAACTTAGAGAAATGAATAACGTGGTAAGACGTTCATATAGCCAAGGCTAAAATCAGTGGGGGCATTTATAATGAAAATGATTCTTAAATTTGTACTGGCCTATGTGGTGTAAAAAAAAAAAAGTAATAGAAAAATCGAAAGGCAAGCACAGAAAGTGGTAATGTGAGAATACTACGGAAATAAACTATGAAAATCCGAAAGATACATATGTAGAACAATAGAAGAAGAAAAATGCCCTCATGCGTCATACCAGTGTGTGTGTGTGTGTGTCGCCCCTGTTCCCTTTAAAATAGTTTCACGCGCCACGCCCACTTCATGATTCCCACTCAGCTGTTGCTGTAAGTCGCTTTCACTTTCCACATGTGTCCATTCACAAATCCGCGCAGTTAGCTCAGTCGCAGGAGCCTCGGATTGGAGGAATCTCGCCACGCGTGGGACGGACTCCCTCGTTTGTCACTTTTGGTTTACTTGTTGCGCAGCTGCTATTTCTAACCTGAGCAGTCCATCGCTGCGGCGACTCCACAGCAAACAGCCGCTTTTTACAGCCTCCCCGACTGCAGGTATTTTTATGTGACACCTGGGCGTCTACGACATGAAGGGATGAAGCTGAATTACAAAAGGGCATCGGAGAAACTTCCTACGTTCCGCTTCGGGGTTTGCATGAAGCCGTAAAAGTGTCAGGGCGCATTCATTGAGGGGATGCGGTCATGAGCTGGACGCGTCCTTGCCACAGTCCGGACTGGAGCCACAGCCTCTTCTACCTGACATTACTCCTGTGGACCAGACGCATGAACGGACTTGCCGACTTTTCAAGTAAGATAAGGATGATGACGCTTACAGATAACTGGGGGGTTTGATAAAAACATACATAGGAAGTAGGTTTGGTGTGAACTGATAGAGCAGCTATAATAATGCCTCCATCTGAAGAGGAAACTTTTCTGGCTGACACAGTATATCATGTTATAGGTGTGTGTTGCCTCTGATCTTTTACATAATGTTTTTGCCATAGTTACCACACTTAAAAGCACAGTGCAGAATCTTTTTTCACATTCACATACCTTGCAACAAAGTTTGGACTATTTTTATGTACAGAGTTACATACTTTGCCCCTCAGGAAGAGAACAGGCTACACTAATGGTTTTCCAAGCAATAGGAGACACCTGCCAGAGTCCAAATAATTTCATCCACAGACACTGCGGTAGTTCCTTGTGAAGTTATTGCCAGTTGAATTAATGCTGTTTCTTCAGCGTGATTTTCCTTCCCAGGTTGTCTAGAGCAACTGTTACGGCCTAAGTGTGGCTTTTGTTTAACAGACTACCTGTCCCGGATCATTACCAGCCACTCTGCTCACGCCTGTGATGGGATGCCTCTGCGACTCCACTGTCCTCGTCACTCCACCATCTCCATCCAGTCTGCCTTCTACGGGAGCGGTGAGGTCCTCCTGTGTAAAGCAGACCCTCCGCCCAGACCCCACAACCACAGTTGTTCAGCTTTTACTGCCCTACAGGTGCATTTCCAACACTCTCCACTCTCTTTGGGTTTGGGTTAATAGCTGTGGGTAAACATATTGTCCCCATATGTTGTAGTTTGAGCATCATTCTTCTTCGCTCGTCGTGTCAGATACAGTCTGCCGGACCGTGGGAACCTTCAGCTGGTGTTTGTTTTGCAGAAGCTGCTGTCAGAGTGTCAGAGCCGCAGAGACTGCCAGCTGCCTGTCAATCACCTGCTGTTTGGGAAGGACCCATGCCCAGGCACCACCAAACACCTCCACGTGGATTACAAGTGTAAACCCAGTGAGTCCAGCAGCTCAGATATCACTTGGTTCTGGCTCCTTACCAGGGATTGATGTGGACGAGCTACACAGTGCATCCAGTGTCCCACCACTTCCTCATCTTTACTGTCCCCCCCTCCCTTCACTCAGCGGAACACAAAAAACATGTGGCGTGTGAAGGAGAGACCATGGTCCTGCGCTGTAAGCCCCCCAGGGTGCTGAACATCTACGCAGCTGTCTATGGTCGAAGTCTGGGTCAGACTGACACCTGCCCCTCCCACCTGGCAAGACCACCCCCATTCGGTGAGTCGATATGAAAACAACTGAGAGTAAATCCTCCTGTGGCATCTAGAAGGTGCAACTTATATTTAATCATTTATACATTACCTTTTTATAGAGTCCATCTCATTTTATTTTCTAAATATGCACCTATTACTCTTGTTTTTGTCCTTTTCTGGCTCACTTTCATAAAAAAGACCTACAGCAGAATCATTGTTCTCTATGGTAATAGCTAGGATTAGGAATCACTGGTTTGTAGGGGTGTAATTATACTTCAAAAGTAGATTTAAGATCAATTCAAACTGGTTTTAATGGCAATCGATGTATGAAAAAGGAAAATCCATTTGCATGCAATGCATCAATGCAATCAATGCAGATGACGTTCAAAACAAATAAAACTTCTTTTGTTCATAAAAAGATTTGTGATCATTTCCATATCTATAATAATTTTTTGTTCAGTGTTAAGTTTTGTTAGTACAACCGGCAATAGAAGGTCACAGTTTTAAACAAGGGAGGAAAAAGGCAAATATAAGAAAAAGACAATTCATTTAACCATAAAATAACCAACTATATTAGTTGGAAAAAAATGGTAAAAATTGAAATTGAGAACTTAAAATCGAGAATCGGATCGAATCGTGGCTTGAATGAATCGTTACATCCCTACTGGTTTGACCACAATATGATATTATATCGATACAGCAATTCTATATTTGCCGATATCTCAAATTCAGTCATGACATGATTTCAGTTTGATTTGATCTAGGATCCACTGATCGATATGAAACGATATGAAGCGATATGAAGCAATATCACGAGTGATTGATCACAATTATTTCCATTCATCACAAACAGCAACTGGATCATCATTTAACCTTTCTGTATTCCTGAGCTCTGGCATTAAGATTCAGTTTAAGGAAAATATTTTTAAAATAAAAGTACGTTTGATAACTGTTTACACCATCGATTTTTGGCCATGTTAGGATTTTGGATCGATGCCATTGACTCATTGACCATATGATGTATCGATGAGGATCGATGTATTGTCCCACCCCTAGTAATATCTGTCTGTTGACCTTAAACAGACAATTTCTTAACATTGCAGAGCAGGATTCATAGGTAACGTGGGATTTAATAAAGAAAAGTAGAAGCAAAGACAACACATTAATCCTTTCAACAGCATGTATTTTGATCTGCCATCACAGGTATAAACAGGTGTGTCTAATGATATCCGATGTAGGTGCATTCCAGTTAAATTACTCCATACACCTGGGCCTATCGCAGTATGATAAACTAATATAAGGAAATCCTGTTTGAGATAAAAGTCACTGTAACTGCATTTACAGTCACAATTCACAGTGGTAGAACGAGTAATTCTGACTAAATAAATAAAATCAAATTCATTTTAATCTTAGTTTAGATGTTGTAAAACACTGAATCGGTGGTGCAGTTATTACAGAAAACTTACACATGAGCAGAAATGCACACAAACATCCAGGCTCCTATAAGATGATAAAGGTGTCTGAGTTTCTGCTGCTGCTCTCTGCAGAGTGTCTGAACCACGCCGCTGTGCACTTGGTGTCCAAGTCCTGCTACAGCAAACAGAAGTGCGCCGTTGCTGTCGGCAACCAGACCTTTAGGGACCCCTGCTTTCCAGGAACCAGGAAGTACCTCACTGTGCTCTATTCTTGTGGTAGGACCATTTTCTGCTTCCTCATTCACAAAACAAAATTACAAGCCAAGAAGTAAATAAAGAGGGGTGTCAAGATACCGACAGGCTCACGTCATGTGTGTTTCTGTTTGCTCTTGTTTATCATGTGGCGGTTCTGCGAGACCTTATCTGGTGACCCCAGCCATCAGCTGTTTTAATCACACTGGAGGGGAAAAAAAACACATCATGAAGGAATAATAAACCGTGAGCTCAGAGTTTTACATCCTGGTGAACTTCCCAGTTCCCACAACTGCCACAGTTACTAGTGAGGACATCCAGCAACAAAGTTTCACATGTTTGAAGCTGTGATGTTGAGAGAATTCTTCTTCTGAGCAACGCCTGCTCTATTTTGAGCACATTACACAATAAAGCACGTTAACCCTGTCGGCTGGATATTAATACAGCCATGACAGAGATTCCATTGTGGCCCAGTTTGGATGTGGGGAGGAAGTTTGCAAACAAATGTCTGACTGCAGATCCGTCAGTGCTGAAGTACTTTCTCGTTTGATTCCAACAAAAACATGAGTCCTCTGTCTTCTTCTTCGTAGTACCGCAGAGTTTACTGAAGGAAGCAGACCCAAACATGAGTCCCACCTTGTTTTCTACCACAAAAACAGGTAACAGCATCTTTTCATTTGCTCCATTCTCCAGCTTTTTATGCTCCTCACATCGGATTTGTTTTCTTCAGGTCATCCTGAGTATCCAGAGGAACCTTCCTCCAAAGGGTCAAGTAGGCCAGAAAACTCAGGAGCCATGATGAGCGACTCTCTGCTGACCTACGCCTACATCAAAGGTGGACTGTTTGCTTACACTAGAAAATTCATCATCCTTTCCATCCTTTCTAAAACAAACTTTGAAACAAAACTGAGCGTATCCAAATTGAACATGTTGGTGAAAATATATCTGTAGGAGTTCTTATTTATTATAAATTATCGTGGAAAGCCCACGTTAGACACAAAAACAAAAATCTCCAAAAGCCGCTCAATTTTAAACAAAGTCAAACAATATCTTGATAAAAATGCACTCCATACTTTTTACTGCACGTTAGTTTTCCCAAGGTTGGATTTCTTGAACATACTCATCCGTTTATTTAATCAAAGTTGCTAAAAATCTATGATCTCGTTAAATATAACACATTGATAATCCTATACAAAGCATTCAACAAATTATTGCCAAGTAACCTCAATCAGCTCTTCAAAATAAAAGAAAGAACTCATTACCTGAGAGGATTGAGATTTCAAGATACCTACATTTCAAACTGCTCGTAAAAGTTTTTGTGTATCTGTTCGTGGGGCCAAACTTTGGAACAAGCTAGATATGCGACACGAGCAATGTCAAGATGTTCGAAAATATATAAGTTGATTTATAAATATATGGTTTGGTGACATTAGGTAGAGAGTGGGTCTTGACTCTACCTCCGTACTAATATTACCATTAATAATCCATTACCATTGTTGGTATATTGTCCATTACAACTGATGAAAATGTGTATGTCTTCTTCTTGTCGTTGTTATCATGTACTATTACATACTATTGTTGGTATATAATTATTGTTGCAATGTAGCGGTTAAGTGTTGTCTGTGGTAACATCACTATGATTCTAGTAGTTGGAGTCATTCAGTACCAATTCCTTTTTCTGTGGTTGATTGTTCAAATTGTGGTCTATAGTTTTGCTTTTTGCCATTAGATTTTGAAGGAAGCGTGTTCATATGGAGAATAATGGGGTGGATTTTAATAAGTTCTTTTTCTTCCCACTCCCTTCCAGGCATGTTGAATTTGTTTTTTCTAAAGTGCTATGTATTCAGCTTTTGTTGTTTTTGGGAATGTATTGCCTGGAATGAATAAATAAATATAAATACAATTCCTGTGCTCTTAAAAAACATTTCTCTTAGATCTTTTGCCTTCATGTCGCACACAGAGCACCCAGAGACGGCAGCGCTGCTCTTCACCTCCAGCGTGTGTGTCGGCCTGCTCCTCACACTGCTGGCCTTGTCTGTGCGAGTGACCTGCAGAGGGCGCCGCCGCAAAGATCACAGACTCACTGTCAGCCAGACTGAAAACAGTCAGGAGGATGAAGATGAGGATGACAACGAAGCAGAAGATGATGATGATGATGATGTTGATGAAACAGAAAGCTCCTTGCTTTCAGCTCCAGACAGGAAGGCGATCCACAGCTGGGAGGAAGTGACTTATGTGAGCGAAGCAGCTGAACGGGCGGAGAGGATCGAGCGGAGAGAGATGATCATTCAGGAGATTTGGATGAACTCGTACCTGAATGGCAGCTCATGTTGAATAAATGCTACTCAGAACTTCAGGATCTTTTTCAGCAGGTCTTCGCCATGGGTTCACACCCCAACATACTCTCTATTTTATATTTTTTTACACATCATAAAGCAGTTCTGTTTAGCCAGTTTTTTAAAAGATGATTGCAGTGTCATTCTATCGTACTTGAATCTACAATTTGTTGCTACAAAAAGGGTCATAACTGCTGTATTTACTCACATTCACCTCCAAATGAAGCAAGGATTTGTATTTCTAATTTTCCCTGTTACAAAAAAGACGACTTCTGATCAGAGTTCAGAAAGTCGCCTCACCACTGACGTCTTTGTATATCGACTCATCTTTGATCTGTTTCACAGCAGCTGCATTGTTGATATAAAATAAAAGTTGGGACATTGTGGAAACTGGAAATACAGAAAGCAAAGATTTGAAACTAAATCTTAATTAAAAAAGAAATGCTGAGCAACAAATTTCATTTGGACAGAAGAAAGGTTACTGAAATTTTCTTAGGTTTCTATTTCTATAACTGCTCACTAGCTCTGGTGGGAGCACAGAAAGATGGAGAACCAACCTTAAACTCATGGCCTGTTTGCATTACTGTGTCCTCCATCACAACCTGGACTTCCACAGCTTAGTCATCTCTACTGGGATGGCTTAATAAGTGACTACTTCCTAACCCAGGGCTGTGCTGGTTTTAATGGGTGTCTGTACCATTATTGTGAGACAAAGAGAGGAAAGGTGTTGCATCCTTGCCCCTGCAGTCTCAGGGATGTGAGTACTACTCCACATGTTACACTGGGGAAAAAAACTCCTTTCAAACACAGTCGAGATGTTTATTTTCAGTCACACAGCTTTATCATGACTCAGACTCAATTTAACTTGTCGTCTTAAAAATACTGACAGAGTTGAGCCACAGTAACACAACAGCTAAATAAACCTGTTCTTAATGAGACCTTAAGTAATACCAATAGGAAACGGATTTCACAATTTACAGCAGATAAGGCATCTTCTGTTAGAGGAGCAGTTTAAAACAAGTTCAGAAGCATCAATGAGCTATTAAGAGCAGCTTTGAGCTTCATCTTGGGCCCCATTTGATATTAGTGAGGCCTTGAAACTGTCGTTTGAGGGCCTGTCTGTCTGACCACTCCGAGTCCAGGTAGCTATCATCCTCTGCCTCCTCCAGTTTCTGAAAAATAGTGCAAAAAGACAAAATGTTTCTCCAGAGTTAATGATTACAAGCAACAAGTAAATTTGCTTCTTGTGTCCTCACCTTCATTTCTTCCTGCCTTCTGTAGTAATGCAGCATCATCTGCTTCTGCTGCTCATCGGTGACAAGAGGCTCTCTTGCTGGCGCCCCCTGTCCTTTCTGAAGGGATCAGCAACAAAGATCAAAGTGATTAACAAACTCAACAAAAAAAGCCCACTGCTTGTCACAGGTTGATAAAACTCAACAGACTGAGCAAAATTGTTCTCACCTTTTGGATTTTGACCACAAGCTTTGTCTTTTCATTTCTGCCAATGTAGTCCTGCAGCTTTTTCCCTCTGTGCATCTCTTTGGCAGCCCACCATACCTGGCACTCGTCCTCAGAGATCACCTGCAGAGATGCCTGAGGCATGAAGACAGACGGGGAGGGCAGATACAGTGGAGGGAGGTAGGTGAGGGAAATTTGAAGAGAATGGTACAAAGGACTTGGCAAACAGCTTCAAATGTAAAATATGCCATTAAATTTTTTTTAGAACAATTACAAACATAATTTAAGTCCTTGTTGCTGCCTGAAAACTAATTCTGAATGACTGGAGAAAATAAGATCAGCTGTCTCACCTGTGTCCCTGAAAGGTCTTCCTGACCCTCAAACTCCATCCTGATGGGATCATGAGGGGGCAGTCCCATAGGATACACAATCATGACAGCACCCCTTAACTGATCCAGTGCTTCCTTTACCATCTCCATGGTAACACAAACATTAGCTTGAACTTGTTTCTGCAAGATCAGAGGAATGACAGATGGGATTGTTTTGTCACCGCCCGAGTGAATATAGTAAGAGGTGATGATGTAGATTTTGACACTAATACTCACTTTGGAGACGAGGGCCTTTGCCTCCTCTACAGTTCTCATTAACACCTCTTTCATTTTATCATTAGGAGCTGATGAGAAAGGAAAGAGTTGACCATTTAAAAATACATTCATTCAAATGAAGAAGCTGAGATATCTGCACTTTTTTTGTATAATCGCTAAATGGAAAGAGAGATTTAAATAAAATAAAAAAAAAATCATGTGTAAAGCTATAGACACAGGCCATCCTGACAAAATTAAAAAGGGATTTGTGTGCATTTATTGCCAATTTATAGGCCATGCAGTAAAACTCTCACCATGTCCGTTCCTCCTCCCAATCTCATCCTTTCTAAATACTGGCCCTCCACTGGGAATGCATTTTTCCTCCCATTCATCCTTCAGTTTCAGCTCAACAATCTGCTCCTCTGTCAGCCCCTGCATGTTGGGTGGCAAAGCGATGCCGTGGTCTGCGAGCTCTGGGATTTCTGAAGGTGGACGATAAAAAAAGCAAGTCAATAAAGTCAATATTAACATGAAACTGATGTAATACAACTTGACAGCTGATCTATTCACTCAAATATACATATGGGACTATTAGAGACATCTCATCCCATCTCATCCCTAAACAAAGAGTTGTTACCTGAGCATATTCTGTCCACTTTCAGCCTCCCGTTGTAAATGTCTGTAATTTGTTGGATCACCGCCTCCACCGGTGCGTCCACTGTGGTGTCGTAAAGAAACTGGCTCTCATCCCCGCGCTTCACGTGCAGCTGGACCATTTTCACCAGTTCACTTCAGTTCCTAAAAGTGATATGTTTTTCGAAAATAAATGAGCAACTTTTTCTCTACAAAAGCAGTGCCCAGCTACACGGGGAAAACAGTGTAACCATAGCAACAGCGGAGCGCGGACGCTTCGAGAAAACACATTCGCCAGCAGATGTTGACATTGAGTGGCTCTGTCTGCACAAAGAGTAGTTTATCTGCAGTGACCGAGTATGGAAACATTAACTAGTTAGCTAAAACTACTCATACGGTCCCCTTACCACTCAGGCCGGACAGCAACTGTTTACAACCGGTAGCATCCCCACCGGCAGGACATGCTAGGAATGGCTACTTCTTCTCGTGCTTTTGACCCACGGTTCCAAGTCATTATACCAGACTTACTGCCCTCTAGCGTTTAAATAACACCGTACACTCTATTGTTAATGATTGTATGAATTCATGTTATCAATTTCCTTTATTTACAACGAATTGGTATATTTATAACAAAATCTAACTCAGAAAAAAATAATAATTGGAACTTAACTGAACGTCTATCAACTGATTAAGCATGAGTGAGCATGCAGGTAGAGTGGGGCCCTAACCTTCAGCTTCATCAGAAGCTAAATTACAAAATGAAAATTTCACACCAGATGATTAGAAAATAAATGTAAACACCCCATGAAATGCAAAATAATTGATCGATGGCACACGCAGAAGTAACAAAACAAAAAACAATGTAAAATTAAATGAAAATCACTTTATTTAATTAAGGAAATCATAGATTTCTATAACGACCTTTCCTGATCACCATTAAAAAGAATATTCATATATTAATAATAATAATAGTCAAAAGTCAAATGAAACTTATCACAACAGAGACAGAAAGAGAGACCAATAATAATGCAAAACATCTACAAAAAAATCGTTCACTCCCACTGCCATCAGCACTGTCAACTGTGACAATCTTATTTTAAAATGTAAAAGAGACTTAAGGGAAAAAATAGGCTGTAGTTGATTTATCACCGAGTTTAAATGTGTGTGCTAAATAGTTCAATGTATGGACTGCAAAATACAGTACTCACATCTAAAATTTTTGATGCATACTGCCATAAAAGATTTAATTGCTGATGCCAGATTATTCCGTTCTTACGGAGTGCAATGCTTTAAAATTAATTGTAGCTGGTTGTGTGTAGTAATTTAATTGCAGTCTGGTTGTGTAGATACTGTGTGTGAAAAACCAAATGAAAATGAGCAGCCAACTAAATTTGGTACTTTTACTGTCACAATATTACATATTTTGCTATATATTTTGTTTTGCAGTCAAAATTGATCTTGCAGTAAAAAATAAAAAAGACAGACACTCATGTTAATGTACATTTATTTTTGCATACATACAACACAACTGCTTTATACATTAATGTGCCACCTGCTGGAACGTAAGATATTAACACGAATTACAGCTTAATGTATTCACTTTTAATACATACAGGAAATGTTTCACAACACACTCTTATTTACTATGGATTATAGCCATAAAAAGGGACACTGACCTCACTAAAGGAGCAACGGTTTCCTAGAAAATCAAAGACATGACATAAAGCGTTGGATAGTAACCTACTGCTGATACAGTATCTACTGCACTCTTGGATATACAAGCAAGTGCAGCTTGATACGGCCACTTAAATAGATAGCTACTGCTTTCATGGCAGTGAATGAATAGTTTTGCTTATTTTACACGTGTGATGAGTATTTTAATCTTCTACAGAAATAGACTGGGGCAGAAACAGCATGTGTTTGGTCTCCAACAGCTGGTGTGTTGTGTTGGGGGTGGATGATATTCGTACTGATCCGTTTGCACATCGATCGCTTGTTATCATCTGTAATACTGATGCAAGGAGCACAAGACAAATTACTTAAACGTTACTTCTGACAACAGCACACACACCTCGAAAATAAGACATCAGTGAGGCTCAGCGACAAGCACCCCATCTACTGGAAGAAACGGCTAGGTTTAGATATCACGGGTGGATCTGTAAACACTGAGAGGTTTGACACCCAACACTTAAAAATAAAAGGAAATAAAATCACACCGCTGTCTGGAATGTTATGTGGAAATGTTTCCTGGTGATGCATTCAGGGCCAAAGCAAACTATGTAGCTAAGCCTACATGTTCAGTAAAGACTGATCTGTCAGTGCTGCTACTGGTGGGGAATTCTCATTCAGGTGGTGGGGGGTGCAATATCTTGGCGTACAGATTTTGCCTTTCAAAATACGGGTGAGAGCAGAGGCTGTGAGCTTATGAGCTTAGAACCTGTAAGGAAATATACTGCTTATACGTAAGAGTCGGCTTTCAATGGTGTGAGATATGCCACACTAAAGTCTGTAAACACACACACACACACACACACAGACACACATCCAAACACAAACGCAACGGACGATATGTGCACCGCAATCACAGCACATCACTTCTCACCACAGTAACGGGACTTTTTCACTGAACCAAAAATTCTTATGCATGACCTGAACTTGCTGTCATGTCCACAGATCCCACCCGTATGACTGTATTTTGAGCAGAATACACATGATCATCACACATTTCATGGTTGAGATACTGAGTGGATGTTTGGTGACTTTAAGCAGCCAAACACTGGTTGTGGGGAAAGAAAAAGTACTCATCTGTTCAACCTGCAGCTTCTCTGTTTATGTCACTCTGCGTTTAACAAGAGTGCAAGCGGAGTGCTCATACAGCATCTCAGTGCATTTCACGTTAGTTTTTTGTCTCTTTTGCGCTAATCACACAGGCATGGACATCATAAACACACTCGCACATCCAGCAACCACTTTCTTAAATGAAAACGGACATCTATACAGAAATCTCTATGTATCGTTTTTGATATAGATTTACAAAATATCTTCGGCTAAGTGTATTAGCCTACAGAGAGGAAAAACAACGTCTTACTATCAGGTGGATGAGATGATTTTACAGAGCATCAGTGCTGCAGCGGTGTGCAGTTAAACTGACTGGACTTCACATGCACGGCGGTGTAAACACGGAAGCAACCCCAGTGCAAATAAAAATACATTCATGAAGAAAGAAAGCATGTGATGCAACCTTTACATTTGCACCCGGCAGACCCGGAAACGAGCACGGAAAAGTAAAAACGGACAACTGCCGGTTGCAGCATGTGTAAAATGTGTAAAAGCATATCCTCTGAATTATACAAAGAAGGTAAGGAATACCTGGAAAACCAGCTACTGGGGGTTTCCGTTCATGATCGGATCAGGCTAAACGATGGATATGAATCGCAGTTTGCCACCGGGAGAAGCTTTGCAGATTTAACTGAGACTTCACACGCGAACGCAGCGTGCAGCGCAGCCACACAGACGTTTAGATATTGCACATATGGTTAAACATATTAACTGTGCATTTAGATATACTTTATAGAACAACATAACCTAGACACAGGCACATATTTGCGGCCATAAATAAAAAGAAACTGACTGATTAATATTAAAACACGAGTTCATATCAGGAAAGAAGCAAACCTTCCTGCTGTAAAGTTAGAACACAGCTGGGCTCGTTACTGCTCCACATAGAAATCCTCACCTGTGACTCTTTAGGGAATAGATCTGTTCTTCTTAAATATTGTCTCTTTTGTACATACACACAGACACATATACACATTTATCATAGATCTATACATATCTGGAGATGCCCTTTGCACATAAGGGTGATATTATCTTTCTGTGGACTCCCTGGGGAAGAAGCAGTTGTTACTGGGCGCCTCTGGGACCTTTGGACTACTGGTTGCAGTCCTTGTTGGGATGGGAGGTGGTATATTGGGGAACACTGCTTGTGAAGAGGATAACCACTCTGGCTCCGAGTCAAACACGTAGCGCGGAGGCTGAGTTTGGGACACTGAAGAAGCAGACGGGAGGACAGGGTTTTGTGGCGTTTTGGTCTTGGGCGGAATATTCAAATCATCATCGAAAGTGACCCACGGCCTTGTTTGCTTTCCTCCCGCTGGAGGCGGCTGGTAACGGGGCGCGAGCATGGGGGGGAGGGATGAGGGTGGAGCCAGGGGCAAAGTGGGAGCAGGAGATGGGGCGTGTGCAGAGTTAATGCTGGACGGGGGTCCGAACAGGGACACGGTCTGACTGAGCTGAGAGGTGGGTGCAGCTGCAGGGGTCTGTGTCGGAGCTATGATTAAATTATTATTGCATGGGGGTCCAAACAGGGATGTGGTGTGATGGAACTGGGATGTGGGTGCAGTTGCTGGGGCGGCGGGTGTTGGGATGAGAGGCTGGGTGAAAGCGGACATGGTTCTCTGAAGGTTCGCTGCTGGGGTTGGATGCTGGATGCTGAAGTCCGGGGTAAGCGAGCGGCGCTGCTGATGCTGCTGCTGGGCCACGGGGCCTGTGAAGGGATTGGTGCTGCTGGGGCGGGCAGGGAGCGGGTCGGCCAGGAAGGGGCTGGGAGAGGCACGCAGCATCTCCTGAGAGCGGCTGCGGGATGGAACGGCAGGAGGTGGCGGGAGCAGAGCGGAGGCGAATGGCGAAGGGGTGGAGAGTGAAGAGGAGGAGGATGAATCCAGGGCCTGGAGGTCTGAAAAAGGAGAGGGCTGATGGGAGAAGGATGAGGGGAGCGTGGCCGAGGCATACGCAGATGGAAGGACGGAGGGTGGAGAATGCAGAGAGGAACCTCTGCTCAGTGACTGCGTGGTGTGCCAGGAGGAGGAGGAGGAGGAGGAGGAGGACGTGGAGGAGGTGGAGGAGAGGAGGTGGGATGTTAGCGAGTCAAAGGGGTCAGGCCTCCATTGTGCTTCTCTTTGCAATCCATACAGCCCGTTCATCTGAGGGGGAACAAAACAGAGAGAATACCAATCAGGTGTCATGAAAAAACTTAGGAAGTAGAAACCACGGAGGTACATCACTTCTCAGTCTAATGCACCAGATGTTTAGAGACAAAGTTAAAGATGTATATGTATATATGTATAATCATGCAAGCTAAGCTGGTTTATCTGGGTTTTTTTTTCCAAATGGCTTATATATCCTTCATAGGGTACCTTTAATTAGACTAAATTAAGCACATTGAACACTGATGTGTCACAGTCAACATTCAAAATTCAACTACTACATTAAAACACAAGTAAATGGGGTTGGACAAATTTGCATATGCACTCACTCTGAACAGAATAACAAAGTGAGATCACATTATGGGGCAAGGGAGGGAAATGGCAACAACAATCTAATTTCTTTCCAGGTAATTTATGGTTTGATATGTTGACTGACAAACATAAGTCAAAACATATATAACTCCATTTCATGAGCCTGAAACAAACATAATAAAAGATTTAGAGTGGACTAAAAACATATATTATAAAACATTTGATGTAAAAACATAATATAAATCAATTTCAACATAAGAGAGGAGAACGGGGCATTACTGAACGTAGTGAATGAGAGGTAATAACATCAGAGCAGAGGAGAGTTGTGCTATGGAAGATGACACAAAAAGGTGGTTTAATATCAAGTACCTTTCACCCTGATGGCTTCTCCAGCTTGTGAGAAAGAGACAAATGTATCAGAGAGACAAAAGCAGGAAGAATGACACAGACAACTGACAGAGCAGCTGAGCTCATCTTATGTAGGTTACAGAAGCAGAAAAGACCTCTCATAGTTCTTTAAGAAGTGAAATAAAGCAAAAATCTACAAATTACAACTTAAAGACATGCAAACTGAAAAAAAATTCTTACTTTACCTTTATTCCTATTCATTGTTCAGTTACTCTAATTCCGACCATTGTGATGAAAGAAAGTTGGCACCAACCTGTTCAGCTGGGGCCGACTCGGACTTGGCAGCATCAGGCGGCAGAGCGTGAGAGGAGCGGGAACGAGGAGGCGGTTTGGGAGAGGCTAGAGCCTGTTGGGGCCCGGCCGGGGTAGAGTTGGAGGCTGCAGCAGGTGGTGCCGCTGCTTTGGGAGCAGCAGCTTGCTGTGGCTGCAGAGGAGCTGGAAGTGTTGGCTGCATTGGTGGTGGGAGCTGAGACGGAGTAGAGGAGGGGGCCGGCTGAGGCTGCATGGGTGGCTGCATGGGGGACTGAGCCTGGGGTCTGGCTGCAGAGGGGACTGCTGGAGGGGGTCCTGAGGGTGGAGGACCTGAGTGAAGAAACGAGATGCAGTTAAGAGGGGGTATCACCTACTTTATCAGGTCTCTATTGACATACATATGATTTACTTGACCTTTGTTCAGTCTGTACTAAAGAGTCCACAAGATCACAGTCTGCTGATCTGGGTTTTTAAAACAGCGTTTTTAACTTTTTAACAGTGTTTTGCCCTTTTTTACTTATTTTTGTCTTTTATGTTTGGGCAAGGGGAATTCACATCCAAGCTTTTCAGAGTGCATGTACAACCATGAGACAAACTAACACCTTGAACGCGGGTCCCGCCGCGCGGAGCCAATGCGCGAGTATAAACTCAGCTTAAGAGACGTGATGCTAGCTTCAAGTGTCTTTTTAAGTCCTTTCAAGTTGTGTGCATGCAAGCATATGCATACTTTTTTCTAAAAAAATTTATTTTAATTGAAATTTAAAAAATGAAAAATGTCCTCTGATTTTACTTAAACAATGAATTTTTTTTGTACATAATTTTCAAAAGGCCTCTAATAGACTCAATACATGAGGCAAAAAAACATAGGTTGACATCCCCGTTTATAATATCACCCTTTCATAAACTAATACTGTGCTGTTTATTAATCCATATTTCTTACCCAGAGGCAGGTCAGGTGGTTTGGGCTGGGCACTGGCCACAGGCCGTGGAGCTCCAGGGTGAGTATCTGGGATGGGCCGAGGAGCCCCGGGATGAACCTCTGGGATGGGCCTCGGCGCTCCAGGGTGGGATGGAGGTGGTGGGCGAGACTGAGACGGTACACTGATAACTCCAGCTCGGGGAGGAATATTCTTAAAGATTAAAATATAATAAAAAAGAAATTAATTATGTCACATTCAAATCGGTAGCAGGCTGTAAATACTTGATGATTAACTCACCGGTCTGGAAGCACCAGCTGCTGTCTGGCCTCGACCTAAAGTTATAACACAAGCAAACAATAAATAAAAAAAAGCTTTTAGGCAAATAATGAAGGCTATGCTGCAATCTGTTGATTTTGCTTTGCTTGGATGACCACAAGCACCTTGATTTGATTTTAAAGTGTCCAGAGATTCTTATGAATTGGACTATACAAACAAAAGCTCAACTGAATTCAAATCAATACAACTTTAAAACGTTATTCATAACCACGTTTGAGTTCACATTATCCACCTTGGCACGTGACATATCAAAGTTCCTAACTCTGACATCCATGATAACACGACCATTTCTGCCCTGCAGGAGGTCTGGAAAAGAGGCAGGCTTTGTTCAGTGAGACGACTGTTTACGACACAGCGAGCATGCTCCTTTTCTTTCACTAGGCTCCTGCTGAGCCCTACTCAGACCCGGCAAATATTTTCCCACACCACTTAGATGTCTGCTTCTGTGTAATTGTTCACTGTACAGTCACCAAATGTAAGTCAACCCTGCCAACCCCCCCCGCTTACTGTGAAAGAAGGAATGAATCAGCTATCCACAGACACCGTGCAAATAGATCAGGTAAGGATGGGTTCAGTCACAAATAGGCTTCAGAACCAAACCCTTCCCACCACCCCAGGACAGGTGTATTTTGTCTCAGTTTTGTAGCACATAGACATTATCACAGCAGACAGACAGAGAGGCATCATCTCACCACCATTTAAGTGAAATAAAATGTAAAGATGAACTTTTGTGGGACAAATGCAAAGCTACATAACCACCAAACAATCCTGTGTTCAACGGCTTTATCGTGCTTTGTAACACTCACCTGCAGCAGCATCTGGCCGAGGAAGAGCAGGGCTTTTTGATCCTTCGCAGCACAAATGAAACCAAACCACATCACTGTTATACTCCAGGTGGCATACTAGTAATAAAATGCGGGTGTTTCCCACACTTCACTTGAAGCAGTGGGAAAAGCTTATGCTGGCAACAATGCAGCAGAGCAGTAAAGCTTGAGATGCCAGGAGTAAATATCTACCTGCCTTACGAGGATTTCTGGGCTAATCACCGGGGATTATTCTAGCTAGGGCTGATGGAAACACCAACTAAAAGATAAAAGGGATCTTCCTTTAACTCATGTCATGTTCCCCGTAATGACTACAACCACCCAATTAGAAGAGAGGGCATTATAAGGTAACTACTTTTAGTAAGACTGGCCTCAATTACTCCTAAATATACTGATTATAACAAGTAGCTTTTTTTTGTTTATTCTACCCCTCGAACAAGTTGAGGTATTCAATTTCAAAAGCAAGGACAAATGTTGACTCTAGCCTCATTCAAGGAATGAATCTGAAACCAGTCAGCAGAGGAAACGTAGGCTTACAGCTCCCTGGTTCCTAGTAACTGCTTCCCTATCTGCCTCTTCAGTACATTAACTAATTATTTTGCATGGAAACTACTCACACCAAGCTCAGTACATCTCTGTCGCACACATAAACCCAGACTGAGATTGTTCACAGTGAAGCAGAATTTGTCAACAAGAAACCATCAATGTCAAAACTACATCAGTAACATTGATGCCTGGGTGTAAGACCGCAGGGATACGCTGAAATCTAAAAAAAAACTCAGCTGGCCAGTTACCTTCACTGCTTCTCCTGCCAAGCAGTGGGCTGGGGCATATGCCGCAGTCTTAAAAAGGGAAAAAGTTGTTTTTGTTCATTTTTTTATTGCTTTTTCTTGTATAAAACATGAAATAAATTCAGATGTATCCGAAAAACATTCACTTAATCGAACAATACAACACAGGAGAGCCATTGCAAAGGATTATCAGAAGTGTGACAATACATAAATTTGATCCAATTGGCATTGACCTAAACTGAAAATATCAAATGAACACGGATGCAATAATCATTTGTTAGAGAAATGGCCAGAAGGGAATTGCAGGAGCTAAATTAGATTGTGAAATCATCTCATATTGATCGCTGGTGACTGAATCTGTCTGAACCTGAATTAAAATGTGACCAGTTATGATCATCTGCCCTAAATTTCCATTTTATGGTGATCATACTATTTAAATACAGTTCTAATGATTATATAAGAGATTAAATCCACTCATAACCTATGTGCATTAAGCTCTGCCAAGCCAAAGCGATTACTTTAAATTCCCTCTCCACACCTTCACTCTAAAATAATAAATGCTCTAACCATTTTCAGTGCTCATTTCACTTCCCGATGCAAGATTTTTTAAATAATTTTCTTGTGCAAACTTACTTAACTAAAATAAACACTGGAATTCCATATAATACACAGATCATACATTAATGACAGGTCACTGAATCATAGCTACAGCAGCCACTTAACCAGATTCCTCAGCCAGACTAGCATATAAACACAGCATCTCACACCATTCACGTTACCTCCAGAGTCTTTTCTAGCTGGCAGGGGGCTCATGCCTCCTTCAGGGATTTGATGAAGCAGTGGGATAAAGATAAAAATGTTACTCCCTGCCTAAAAACATCTTATACTGTACCCTGATTAAAAATGAAGTTTATAAACTCCCAATGCAGGATTTCCCCCCTGCTTTTACTCAGGTTGCAGACTTTTGATAGAATAATTAGGCTTCAATTTTAATGTACTCTGGAATAGGTGGGGGGTGGTATTTTACCGGAAGGCGGTGGCGGGCGTTGAGGTGGAGCAGGCCTGGCTGGAGGGGCATTGGGGCGAGGAGGGGGTGGGCGTTTGGGTTCAAGGCCTTGACCTGTGGGAGCACCGGGCTGGTAGTCAACAGTAGGCCCTGGAAGGACAGAAAAAAAAAACAATATGAGGTCAGTATGAGGAAATAATGTGACTGCCCACATCCTCTAATAGAGTATATTTTTATACAATTCCCTGAAATTGACATTACTCTGAAAAATAAAATATGTACAATTTACTGTGATGCATGATTGTGTACTATTCTTTTAAAAACACACTGGTTTATATGTGTGTACCCCAACGCTCCACATGCTGGCACATTTTATCCTTGCACAGAATTATGATGCGAAATATAATTCAAACACAGAAAGAGACAAAGTTTACACTGCACACATTTTAATAATGCACTACAAAACACAGGAAAGGGAGAGAGTTACTTCTGAAACACAGCATTTGCTAACTAACACAAATCACACTACCACACTTGTTGTTACCTGGAATCTCTCTCCTCAGTGACGATGGACTTAAATCTGCTTCCACATATTACAGACACAACAAAATTGCAGTTTATGTTCCGGCAGACAGATTACAACCCGATTACAACCCTGCGTTTACCTTGTGATGGTCGGGAGGGCTGGGAACGGCTGGGCCTGCTGGGAGCGGTGGGTTCTCCGTGGGTGGGGGAAGGACAGGGACTGCTGCGGGGGGAGGGGAGAGGCGAGGAGCCGGGGCCAGAGCCTGCTCCGGGCTGCAGGTGCTGGGGAAGGATCTCTTCCACCTCTTCATCTACATCACCTGGTGCAGGAAACAAAAGGGAAATTCTTCTATGGAGGAAAACAAACTCAACAAACTTCTTCAACAATGACGGTTAAAACACAAAAGTACAGGGACACAGTAGCACTTTATTGCTTGGTTGATATGCTCACCTTCCATATCGTAATCGTCGTCGCCCATGTCCGCATCCTCAGCAAGCAGGGTTGAACTGGCAGATGTGGGAATGCTTCCACAGATTCTCTCCACACTCATTTCCTCCTCCAGACTCTTGATCCAGCCTGGACTCTTTAGGCGGATGTCAATCACCTTATTAAGGACCTATATTGTAAACCAGAAAAAAATAAGATTTGTTCCCAGGTTTTTTATTGCATAACTTAATATGTTTGGACATCTGCGTCCACAGCATGGACCTTACCATGGTTCATGCTTATGCTACACTGCATACATTTATCCAACTATACTATACCCTCCCGAATGTTAAAAAAGTGCCTGGTTAACGTATCCCAGGAGCTACTTCAAACAAAACAGGGATGCTCAAATTTGGGTAACTTAGTTTTGAATCAATTTAAATTGTTAAAGACTTACAGTGGAAGCACTGAGAGACAGAGCAGCCAAAGCAGAGTAACCTTCCAAGAAGGTCACCCACATCTTCTCCTCAACAAATCTAAATGGAAACAAAACAAAAAACAGTTAATATTGAAATATTGTGCGAAGTTGAAACAAGTCCATCTCTGTCTGAGTTAGGCTGTAATGATGACCTGATGAGGATGACCTCGCCAAATTGAGCAAACTTATCCAGCAACTCATCAATGAGCTCATCGCTGAAATAATCATCAGGCCCAGAAGAACAGAGTGACACCAGGATGGTCCCATCGGGAGGCCCCTGCAGGGCGATGACTTCTTTGTAGACCTGGTGCCGAGCTTCTGGGTCAACCTCCAGGATGTCCACATCCAGAATTGCAACCACAGGCCTAGACGGACAAAGTACAATGTAGTAAAGTAGGCGAATCTTGTAAATGTGATGCATGATTTAACAAAATGCTTTGAGCTACCTCTGGGATTTACACCACAGCTACGTTTCTAATCTATGTGATCTGATTGTTCAAGTTTTACGAGTCCATGTTAGTTACCTGTGGTCTGAGGTCTTAAGTTCAGCTCTGCCATAATACTTCAAAGAACCAGGGCTCCAAGTGTGCTCTGGATCATCTTCATTCTCTGCAGATGTACAGGCTGCTCCTACGACTGTCATCTCCTCAGCTGGAAAAAAACATACAAACACAGAAATGTCAAGAAGCAGGCATTAAAATTCAGTAAAAATCAAAAACATTTAAGCAGATTTTTGCCAATGTAATAACTTTCTTTCTAAGAGGCCTTAGATAGAAGGAAAGAGGACATTTTTTGTGACAGCATGACCCGTCTGAAGATGCTTTGCATCTAACCTGTTTTGTTAAAGTTCCACTTTCGTCTCTTCCAAAGTATGCGGTCCGTCCAGGCTGGTGTGCGGCACTTCTCACTGGTGTCATAATCTTCTGAGAAGAGGTCATACTTATAGGTGGGGGCAAAATCCAAATTCCCTTCAATAAAACCTCGGAAGACCTGTTGAAGATATTTGGGAAAATATTTCACTTATCTCAGCCAGTGGATTTCCATGACTAGACAGGTTTGTATAACTTAATAGTCTTCATTTATCTGTCTCTAGTTTATTTTTTCCCTTCACTAATTCAGTACAGGACTAAAAGCACACATTAATTCAGTATCAACTACCACTGATATATCAGCGTCTGCAGATTGTAATTATATTACATTTCTATTTCTATACACTTTGGTTGGCTTACAAAAATATTTTAAAGCCATTTAAACTACAGCATGAATCACTTCTTAAATGTATAAATTCAAGCTTGGTATAATAAAATGTATAACAGTGGAATAGATTGTATTAGATTTTAATTGACTAAAAAGGGAGAGAAACACAATCTGGAAATTAACTGCAAAACCTAAAAGCAGACAGAAAAGCATATACTGTAAAAATTAGTTTGGTGGTGAGGGATGGTGCACAGCAACGGGTCTGTGGGCTGTATGGAGTAAGAACCAGAGGAGTTTTAAATTACATGAACTTGGCAATTCAACCATTGAACATCATCATAATTGTAACAACTGTGTGGCAGCAACCAAAGTTTTTTTCTTGGCAGAAATTTGGGAAATACTTTGGGCTGATTATATCAAATATCAGGTTCAGGATTGCACATACATGCTCAAATACTGAAAGTATCCATCTGTATGGGTTTATTTATAAAATTAAAGGTTGGTAGTCTTATTTTTACTGTTTTAGTGAGGAAATGTGATAAACAGCAACAAATGGAGTGTAATATGCACATGTGCTGTAGATCATACCATTCCTGCATTCTTTTGGTCAAGCAACTGGTCCCCAGCAGTCAGAGCGTCCCAGTTCTGCTGCTTGATGAGCTCTTTAACTTCTTCATTGGGCAAGTTGATTCGATAGTTGAAGTCTCCACACCAGAACACATAATCGTGTGAGTAAAGCAGACGGCCCTGGAGGACAAGACCCATGTTGATAAGCGTGCAACTCGAGCAGCAGTCGTGTGTGCAGTGTTGAAGTTAATTTGTCGCCGTCGTTACCATGGGGAAGCTGAGTCTGCGGGTGATCTCGTTGTAGTCGTCGTTCCTCTCCTTGACTTGTGATTGGCCAGCAGCAAAGTGGGAGCACACAAAACAGATGCTGGTGGTGTGGAACAGCAGACGGATGGCCACGCCTCCTTTATTGCCTGTGGCCCCGCCCATGCCGGTTTTCACTGTATCAACGGCTACATCCCTAAAACAAACAGAATGGAAAAGACTCAAACGCTGCAAAGTCGTAAACATTATTCTTTCAGTATGAGAATCTGGATAATTCATACCTGATGTAGGGTGCGTGCTGTGGGCGGATGAAAACAAATAGACAAACTCCAACCAGCTGCTCTGAAGCAAGCAGCACATACTTGTGGTCCCTTGAAATGTTTTTTTGCAGCTCAGCTGCCCAAAGTTTCTGGTTAGTTGTGCTGAAACAGAAAATGACAGAAGAAACATTGCAAAAAAGAAACTGAGTAAGATCAAATCTGAAATTTTTTATTGTTAAATCTTTTTTTTTAAATCTGACGTTATTGCAAAGACGCCATGCCACAATATTAACCATTACTGATCAAGACCTAAGCAATCCAACTGCTGAGCTTTAAACATCTTATCTGAAAAGCAGACTTAGGTTACTTTTCTTTCCATACTTTGATCTCAAGTGAAAGTATGGAGGGCACGTGCGCAAATCAATTAATTCATGTGGACAGAAAAATACCCGGTGTCCTACCTGGGAAATACGTATTTGATAAACTCTAAAAGTCAGTTATCTTGTGCTATCTTGATGACTTACCTGGCACTGACTATGTTACCAGCATTCAATTCAACCATTTCTTCAAAACCGATGGCAAAGATATCTATGGGGTTAGCTTTGTTGTCTGGGAAAACAAATCAAGAAAATTAAAATCAAGATGCATTCTTGTTCAGTGTGCTTCATCAAATGAGTTTGTTCATTTCAAAAGGCATTTTGTAGGAGTGGGAGAAAAGAAAAATCAATTCACATAATTATCAGATTTGTTTGTTTCACGATTTTTAACTAATCGTGTTGTTTGAAAAAAAATGTAATGAGAAAATTTCAAGATTTTTAAAAAAAAATTGTGTCAGGCATTACAGTAGGAAGAAATAGGGTCTGGCTTCTTTGTTGCAATTTCCCTAATTTAAAAAAAA
>JAVQJG010136544.1:0-11659 GCA_036024015.1 Craterocephalus amniculus | reverse complement strand
TTCAGTTGATTTGTAATGAATACACAATGTATGACATTTCATGTTTTTTAATTGCATTACAGGAAATAAAGAACTTTATCACAATATTCTAATTTTCTGAGACAGACCTGTATACAATTTCTTGATGAAGTCAAAGCTTTTTCCGAGCTCTGAACACGTTTGACATAAACGTGATGAATGAGTCACTGTAAAAGACCATTTAACACCTTGCATATTGTATTTGTATGATATTTCATAAATAGACCTGTTGCATCATCCCCCCTTGTGCTCAGAACCCTGCTGCATATAGTCTGACTTGTCTTCTGCCCCCTGGTGGACATGTTTTGCATTACTTTGCTGAGTCCTGAGCTTTGCTTGGCTGATCCCGTTTTTACATCACAGCTCTGCGCCATGTCATGCGTTCCAATTATTCTTGGAAGGTAAATTCTGAGGTACGTTTGTCAGGAATGAAAAAGCCATTTCGGAAATCCGAGCTGGGAATGCGTACTTCACAGGGGACCCAGATATTCCAGCTTTAAAGATGGCTGCGCCCTGTAGCACTGTGTCTGTTGTCTTAAAATTGCTCTGCATAAGTTTTAATATTCAATCTTGTCTGGTGTTCTCACGGTTCACATTTTTACAATGGGGTTGCCATTGTCATCTTTTAAATGAACAGCATCTGAAGAAGCTCACAAACTGTCTATTTTGGAGGCGTCCATCTTTTCCAGGCTGGATTGCATCGTTGCCACGGCAGCAGCCTTATCGTGACCTTGAACCACTGCTGCCCGTTTGTTTCAGGTTGTCGCCATGAAACTCTGGAACTTTCTCCTACTGAACTGAAGTTCTGTGTTTGCTATGGTCACATTTAAAACGCAGCTTGAAAACCATTTATTTACACAGGCTTTTTCATCATTTTTATGGTTTTATGGTATATTGTTTAGAAAAACACTTTTCTGTCCATTCTGTCTTGGGTCAGGCATTGAAGGACTAAGTCTGAATATTCTTTATTGATATAACTATTTAATTTATTTTCACGCTTCTATGATATGGTTATTGGAGGACAGAAAAATGTGATTAGTATTAAACAGAACAAACATTTTTTGATGGTTGATGACCACAAACAATAAGTCGCATTTTAATTTCTCTATTTTAAATGTTTTCCAGATCTGCTGGTGTAGCCATCTAACACACACACACACGTGTCTTAAAGTGCACACAAGCATTCAATCTCCAGCTGCCCCCTTCTCCCTACAGCTGATAAGTGCCTCCATCTAAAATCACAATAAACAGTAGAGCCTCCGCTTGCCAAGGCTGCTCGCAAAAACAACCGTCAGCCCGGCTTTCCACTTCCGGAGGACCAACACACAAACACACACACTGATATCTGTTTAACACAACTCTTGGGGACTCTCCAAGTCCCCTAAACTAAACCTGACACCCAAACGTCTAATCCTAAGCTGCCCCGACCCTAAAACCACGTCTAAACCCTCAAACTTCATGCGGCTGTCGCCGTGTTTCCAGGAAGTCTGGAGACGGTGTGTGTCGGGTTTTTGTCCCGGTCGCACTGGAAAAACAAGCGCACACACACACACACATCTTATTTCTCACTTTCTCCGTGGCCCACCACACAAAGACAAAGACACAAACACACACATCTCTGAAAAGAACAACTTTTGTTGGGCCCCGGTGTTGCTATGGTTACAAGTTTGATCCCCCAAGTATTTTAGGGGGAGCGCAGAGAAGTTCTTTAATGGTCACACCGAGGAAAAAAACAACTGAATACAGGAGGGTTTAAGCTGGAGCACACACGCCCACACATACACACACACACACGCACAAACAGAAATCTCCCAGCATGCATTTAGTGTGAAGTGTTTCACAACGTTACAGTAAATATCATTGTCGGTTTTTTAGTCGTCTGCAGGTGTGACTGTTCATGGTTACAGTTTGTGTATCTAAATCTACAAACCCGGAGCCTATGCTGCTCTGACTAAAATGAGCACATCTTTGCCACCATTAAGTGCATCTGAATAGTTTTGATCTCATATTAAAGGGGACACTTGTGAGATTTGCCAGTAAGTCTGAATCAAACTAAACGAGTTGCTGGTGATGATTTAACTAAGATGCAAATGGAAAAATGCAAGGCTGACCTGAAGGAAAGAACAGGAACTCTGGATGATTGCCTGGTTTGGATCCAGCTCTGGTGCATCTTGGTTGTAGCGCCCCCACAAATCAGTTTGACATGCTGTGCTTCATTTAGTTATGACTGGAAATGTGTTACGACTGGCTTGTAGCTCAGCTTCTGCAGTTTAGTTTGAGGTGCAGCATCACTATCATCCACCTGACGACTACATAGTTTAGCTCTGTGAGTGCTGACTAAAAGCGTCGAGGGTTTCTATAATGTAGCTTTTCTCCTGAGAACGGGCCGACAGTTGGACAGACGTAAAGATTCATAGGCAACACAAAGACATATCGTCTCCAGCTACAGGCTGTTGTCAGTCTGGAAGCAGGAGGAGAAAAAGCCTGATATGAGCAGTTTACAGTATCCAGGTTTGTCGAGCTGTCTCTGAAAGTCTCTGTGATGAGGAGGGAAAGAGGGAAAGACACAGTATAAGAAGCGACCTTGGACCGGGCGAGGAGATGCTGTTCAGCTCCACATCAATAATTTAGCAGCAGAGTTGACACATCAAAAAAAAAAAAAAAAGCGAAAGAATGAGAAAGAGGGAGTGAAAAGGAGAAGAAGAAGAAGAGAATGCCCAGCGATTCTAGAGTCATCTAAAATTCATGCACGCATCATCGCAGACATGAATATTCATAAAGAGATGAATATTTAAGTATGACTCCTATGGAGAAATTAGGTTCATCTTTACACCTATCAATAATTTGCGGGCCAGGTGAGTCTCATCGGCCACTAAATAAATCATGTCTGCACTTGCCACACAGAAAAAGTTAGACGGAGGAAAGAAGAGAACCATCCCAAAACTGTGTGTTCGGGGTTGAGTCTTCTGGCAAAGAAGAAAACAAATCTGTGGTTTAATCCCTGTAATCCCAAACAAAACCTCGACAATCTACCACTACATGTTACTGTATCATGTGTGCATGTAGGAGGAGATTCTCATCATACTCATCCTCACATCATTCCCTTTAAATGGAAGAGAACTGACGAGAAGTGGGCACTCCCAGAGGAAAGAAAATGATTCATAAGAAAATATGAGAGATTTCTCACAAAGCCTTTAAATGCCGCTGCACATCCCGTAGACCAGGTATCCCTCCGCCCCCGGCTAGTCAGAAGGATGGAGGTTTTCCTTCCTGGTTCTAGTTCTGATGGAGGTTTTCCTGGTTCTGATCCTGATGGAGGTTTTCCCGGTTCTGGTCCTGATGGAGGTTTTCCTTCCAGGTTCTGGTCCTGATGGAGGTTTTCCTTCCTGGTTCTGGTCCTGATGGAGGTTTTCCTTAAAAGGTTCTGGTCCTGATGGAGGTTTTCCCTCCAGATTCCGGTCCTGATGGAGGTTTTCCTTCCTGGTTCTGGTCCTGATGGAGGTTTTCCCTCCAGATTCTGGTCCTGTGGGGGTTTTCCTTCCCGGTTCTGGTCCTGATGGAGGTTTTCCCTCCAGATTCTGGTCCTGATGGAGGTTTTCCTTCCTGGTTCTGGTTCCTTCCAGCTTTGAGGTGCATTACCACCATTACCATTACCAGTGGATGGGAGTGTACTCAGTGACACAGAGATCATTATAAATTTAACTACAAACTCCTTTATTCAGCCATGTACATGAAGATGTGTAAAACTGTAATGATGATGCAAAACACTGAAAGCTGCATCCACTCAGTAGGTGTGTCCACTTTTCTTACAGATCTTGGTGCCTCACAGAGGCACAGAGGTTATGTTTTTGTTTGCATACGTCTGGCTGGATTTTGATACATCTATGGGAAATTTCCAACTCGGTATCAGGAACACTTGAGAATTCGCCGTTGATCCAGATCACCGTCTGGATCCAGGAACTTTCTCAACGTTAGAACTACTAAAATTCCAGTACGCCCGAGAACCACGCAGCATTAAAGAAAACGATAAAGGTGGTGTTTACAGCGGCCAGTCCAGAGCACTGGCTATCAGCTGATAGTGATTTATTGTTTCCTGACAGGTCATTGTGACATGGATGCAGCTCCAATGGAGGACACATGGATCCAAAATGTTAGAAAACACAGAACAGGCCATCTGCTAGTTCCAGATGAGAATGTCTACTCTTCATTCTTTTTTCTGTGTGTGCGTGCGTGGGTGCGTGCGTGCGTGGGTGCGTGGGTGCGTGCGTGCGTGCGTGCGTGCGTGCCTGCGTGCGTGCGTCTGTGTGTTGGCAATATAATTCAAAAAGCAATGGATGGATTTTGAGGGAAATTTTAAGGAAATGTTAGAAATGGAATAAAAGAAGAGGTGATTACATTTTGGGAGGGATCTGGATCACAGTCTGGATCCCGGAGTTTGACTCTTTACTGTGAGCAGACCGGAATCATTTTCATATTCTGGCTTCTGACTCAACAGATGATGTTCATTATAAAAATAAATGAATAAATAAAAATGACACAATGTCATCATGGTAGATGTTATAATCCCACATTGATTGATCGACCATCTGATGGACCATCAGGTTTACCGGAAAATTTCCACAACTTGTTTCGTTTTTGGCTTTTTCCACAGAGCAGGGTGTGATGTAAAATATAGACTTCTCAGCCTGTCTTTAAGTTCTTAATGACTTTGAATCTGTGTGTGTGTGTGAAGGTGTGTGTGTCTGTGCGTGCTGGTATGCTCGGGTGTTTAAGTGCATGCATGTGTGTGAAGGACGGATGAGGATGACTCAGATCTGTAATAGTAACACATGCTGTTCTTCTGTCTGACTCGTCTGGCTCCAGTGAAGTTATTACACAAACACACAATCTCTCTCTCTCTCACACACACACACCCACACGCTTCTATGATATGGTTATGAGGGAGGCTATGCCTTGTAATCCCATTCTCCTTGGGGAGGATGGAGGCAGCGTGCATGTGAACGCGTGTGTTTGTATTTGTGTATCTGTGCATGTTGCTAGAAAAAGAGGATGATGAGGTGGAGGCTGAATGGGAGGGACAGCAATCTCAGTCAAATTCATGGATGACACACAGAAAGACATCATTCACCATAAGTGTTTTTATTATCCGAGTGTATCTTCTGCATTTATCATGTTTTAATAGTTTGAAAAATAAGGTATTTTATATGTTTTCAATTCCTAAAATGTTTTTCTGCTAAAATATTGTCCTGAGCTGGACTGTAGAGACCTTTGACCATCACTTACCATCGGTTACCAGGAGGATGAGTTGGGTGAGTTGCCTCAATTCAAGGAGTAGATTTGACTAAACTCTGCAGAAATAAAACTGCAAGACTTTTTCCATCAACATGCCACATGTCTGGTTATTTGTGCATGAAGTTCAACTGTTATTATGGAAAGGAACTGATTACATTTAGAGACAGATGGACATCTGCTAGTTCCCTCTCAGTGTTTTTTTTACTATGGAGAAATTATACATCTTTTAATCTATTTCTTTTCTTTTAATCAAACCTTTAAATACCCTCTTTAAAAAATCCCCCTGGGAAACTTCTGGCTGGGCGATGCAAGAAACAAAGAGAACGGGCTCCAGACCAACAGAAAAAGCAGAGTCCTACCATCACAACAGCCTCAGCATGAGCCGAGAGACAAACTGCCAGAGCTAGCGAACTAGCAACGCTGTTAACTGCAGCCGACAGGGAAAAGCTCGACAACAGCTTTCCAAGAATGGAACCATCCAAACAATGCATCGACCTCAAAAGAAGAAGGTTCTGCAGTCCGCCTTATTAGCTGGAATGTGAAGGGCAGAGAGGGACAGTAAAACAGGGAAAATGTTCTCCTCTTTAGAAAACTGAAAAGGAAACAGCCTTTTTGCCAAACATGAACTCACATAGTCTGACTCTCAGCGGTGATTTGACATTTTTTCAATGGATCCAAACTTGGACCGGTTTAGCCCTAAGTCAGCATCCCCGTCTAAGCTAGTGGCTAGTGCCCTGTCTGCATTCATAAATGAGGGAGGCTGCACAGACCCGTGGCGCTTTCTCTTCCCATGTAACAAAGAATTTTTGTTTTTCTCACATATATACCAATCATATTCAAGAACTGATTATTTCATTCTAGATAAAGCCCTACTTCCCTTGGTTAAGAAATCTGACCATCTAGCCTTTGTGGAATCAGATCATTCACCGGTACTGCTGGATTAAAACTTTTCCCCTTAAAAGTAGAGTTGGTAATGTTGGAGAGCCAGCAAGATTTGAAAGTCACACTTCCTGTAACCTCCAGCCCTTCCTGTCAAAGCACCATTCAAAGCTCCTCCTCCCCCCATTCAGACCGAATGGCAGGGATTGGTCAGAGTTTCTGCAGCTCTCACAGAGGTCTGACTTTTCTTGTTCCTATTTATGAATACAAAATGTGTTGGCTACACTGAGGATATAAGGACCATTTCACCCAGTGCAACAAAAGTGTTTCTGAACAGGAATACCAACTATACGTTTAACCAAACTGATTCAACCTTGCTGGCAGATAAAGACTTTAGTGCAGTTAAATCCATGGCCAAGATCACTTTTACAGAAAAAACAAGTTCCAGTTGGTACAGTATCACCTTCTCTCTGATGGGAGACATTCAACGGTGTAATTTGAGGAGAAATAATCTCTTGAGTGTCATCGCACCATAAAGCCATAAAGTATGGAGAATCTTATAGTTCCAGACTTTAACGGCTTTCTGAAAAACAATGATATGGATTCATCTTGGCTCAGGAAATTGTCCATTGATGCGTTAAGTCTGTACATGTTTAACCAGCATTATGCCCCTTCACTCCTGGTATTCAGAATATCTGGACAGTAATAAACATCAGAACATGCGCTGTCAATGCAAGCCAAGTGCTGAGAAGTGTCGGGCAATGCCTTCAGGCACCAGCAGGAAAATTTAGAGTGACAGAGATGCATAATAAAGCTCATCTTACCTTGAAAAGGTGATGCCTCTGCTCTTCTGACATCACCAGCTGATGGCTGTCTGTAACCATAGCATCCATGTCCATCAGCCAATCCCACAGCTCCTGGTACTCTGCTTCAAACTCCTGCAGACTGAGGACAGCAAAAGATTACTGAGGTGAACGTCTATTGTAATTAAATTCCCTTTTTACCGTTATTCATATGCTGTGTGCTACGGGATGTGTTTTACTCTGTTACCCGTTTTGCATTATTGTAATCTTGTTTTATCCTCCGGCGGTGGAAGACATATGCATCTTGTTTTGTTGATAAAGCATGTGGCTAAAAATGCAATGAGAAAGAATTAAATGAAACAGACTAAGACAGACAAGACTGAGAGGGAGAGAGTAGAAGATGGAAAGAAAACAGATCGCTTTGTACTGAGATTCATTTCTGTTTCAACAAGAATCGGCCTTCATATTCTTGATTGATTGTGTTAAGTATGACAGATGTGTGTGTAATGCTGCTGTTTTTAGATGCACTGGGGAACAAGGAAAGGACCTTATTAGTTGAGCTTCTGTTGCACACTGTTAAATCCAGAATAGAAATGAAAATTCTTCCACTCAAGTATTAAGCTCTATCCAAGGGGTGTGACTTGGGATGGGACAGTTTGGGCCTAGGTGTCATTCTGACATTGCTAGGAATGTAAAGTTTACCTGAGATGTCCACTTAAAATGCGTTTCTTAAAACCTTTTTCTCAATGCTCATTTGCAATATCAAGTATTTAAAGTGGACAGTTAACCTGAACAAGCCTAAGTTTGAGACCTCACCTGTAACCCTGCCTCTGCACCAGCTCCTCCACCTGTTTATCCATCTCCCTCTGCTTCGCCCTCATTACTTCCTGTCAGCCTCACTTCTGTCACCTGAGCAATTTAAAATATTGATACCACATGGGACAAAGTGTATCCACTAAAAGTTTTAATTTAAAACACACCAACTTATATAGCATGTCAGGGGTGTCCAGCTCCGCTCCTATTGGGCAACAATTCTGCAGGTTTTCCATGTATCCCTGCTCCAACACACGTGACTCAAATCATTCAATCATAGTGCAGAACTTAATTTGCTGCTGGATCCATCTAATTTGAGCCAGGTGTGTTGAAGCAGGGATACATGGAAAAGCTGCAGGCCAGCAGCCTTCGAGGACCGACTTTGGACACCCCTGTAGTACATAATTGTCCTCATGATTATAATAAATAATATAGTCCACATATGATCAGTTTGAGTCATATCATTTACATATGGTATTGCATATTATTTTATGTATAAACAAAGAATGTTCATTTTGTATCATTATTGTCTTACAGCAGTTGAAAACATGTTAAAATGATTTAAGTTTTATTTTAGGGATCTGAACCAAGAAATGTTTTTAATAATCTGTACAAACCTATGTGAAGGTCACACAACACTTGGGAAAATCTAATCAATTATGCAGCTTTTTCTCTGACGACTGAAACTCACCTGCTGTACCCTTCCTCAGTATCACCTGCCTCAGCATCTTGGTTTTAAATAATAAAAAACTCAGAGTATATCTGAGGATGCAGCTATTCCAACTTCATTCTGATCCACATGGGAAGTGATGATTCTCCAGCCAATCAGATTGCTGTGTCAAGCTCCGCCCCTTCAGAGTTTGATCAGAAAGATTGGGACCCCAACAGAAGGGTCCAAATAATAGTAGGGGTTGGAATGGATATTCCCAATAAAACTGGGAATTGTGCTGGTGCAGGTTTACTGGTGAGACCAAAAGGTTATAAAATAGAGTGGAAGACACAACCTTCAGCTATCAGACCTCTCTCTGTGGAACCAGCTCCCAGTTTAGCTCCATAAAGCAGAAACCTGCTATACTTTTAAATTAAGCCTTTAAACTTTCCTCCCTGGAAAAGGTTATAGCTAGGGCTGGCTTGGTGACTCTTTGGGTTCATTGATGCTCCTTTTACCTAAACATCACTGGCCAAAGACTCCCCTTGCACAAATATTGGTATTGCTGACTCCATTAGAAGGCAAAGCTCACTTCTGAGTTCCAACATCAGCTTCAGTTTCAATATTCAATAAAAACATTGTAACAATGGAAGAGCTCACGATAAAGCACGTTCTCAGAGACATGGAAGAGGCAGCGCATTAGATGGCAGTGGTCTGTGTGACCATTAAATACAGTCTTTGTGCAATGTTGTCTCATCCTTAAGCAGGAATCCCTGGATTAGAGTTGTGATGCTTGTTGTGTTTTTGTGGGCAATGGGAGTTGAAATTTGATTATTCCAAGGACATCCAGATGTTGAGAAGCTATTGAACCCAATAGAAGGTGAAGAGGCGTCTTTTATAAATGTTCTGTCTGTATGAATCTGCACCAGACTAAAAACATCTCTGTTTTCTTCTACGACAGTCACGCTAAAAAATAACTTTGCAGCTTTTATGGTTGATTTGGCAAAGATTAGCATTTTCCATTTTCCATGGACTTTAATTTATTGGTTTTTTTTCAGCTTCTATGATGGAAACACAGTTATGTGTTAGTTTAGGTTTTCTAAGCAGTATGTTAGTTTTAGCTTTTCTATTGAGTCAAACATGTATTGTGACACATTTTTGTGGCAGGTTGTTTTTTATTTCCTTGAAAGTAGGCCCACCGCGATCCACCTTCACTTTCATAAAAGTTAGATGATGAAACTTTTCCTTTCCCTCCCAGCTCTCTTCATCCCATTTCTTCTCCTCTTCTTACAATCCCACATTTCACTCTTACAGTACCTTAGTCCTGTAATTCCACCTTCATTCAGCTTCACATTGTCCGCAATCTGCTTCCTCCACTTTTACCTGTTGCCCATATTGTCTTTGTACCTCTTTTCCATGTTTCCACCCCGTCTGATTTGTCCAAACTCTTCCCTCCCATCATCTTCCCTTACCCCCCGCTTCACCCTCCCCATCCTCAGTCCTCCTCTCACCTCATCCTCCTCTACACAGCATCACATCAAATATTTATGCACCTGGAACAGGGGCCGATTGCTCAAACACACACATTACTGTCAGCCGTTTTGTTAAGGTGTGTGTGTGTGTGTTTATTATTTATATATTCGCTGGTTTTCAGTCTCAGTGGGGATCGCCAACATGTTTCTCAACATTAGCAGTGAAATTGTTTGGAATTCTCTTGTTGCTGGCGACGACACTTTGACAGCTCTGTCAGGCCCAAAGCGTTTCCACAATGACCTTCGTACATGCACACTGCACACACTCCAGTCAGGGCGACCACACACTAAGGGATGCTCTCTGAAGCCGCAACAACTCAATCACACAAAGCAAACCAAACATACATGATAAACACACATAGATCCAGTTACCCAGAAAACCACAGACACATGAATATCCAGGAGTAAATCTGCAAACATAACATTGTATCATCAAAGAGGAGAGAGGAAACTATGGCCAAAACAAGAAAAACCCAAAATGATCAACTCTGTTGTAAAATTCAACCCAGAGATCTGACTCTTCCATTAAATCTGTGAGACAATTGGATCAATATTCACTCACCATACACGTTATCAGGTCCATCTGTCCAACTTCCTGTTAATACAAAGACCTAACGAGCCAATCACATGACAGCAGTTCAACACATCTAGTTGATGTGGTGAAGACCACTTGATAAAGTTCAATCTGAGCATCAGAATCAGGTAGATGGGAGATTTATGGTTGTTTGTCTGATTATTTACAGGGGGGGGTTCTTTGGGATGGGTTCTGCTGGCTGGTGACCATGTCCAACTGTGTGATGCTGTCATGTCAATATGGAGCAGAACCTCTGAGGAAGGTTTCCATCACCTTGTTGGATCTATGACACCAGGAGTTCAGACAGTTCTGGAGGAAAAAGGAGATCCAACCCCGTACTTTAAGGTGGACTTGATAAAGAGGCTAGTATATCCTGCTTTAGTCACCATAGATATAAATTTATACTTTCAATTTTGTTTCCATAATGTGAACTTTTTAAAGGATACAGAATGTGCTTATGATTTTTTTTCATTTAAATATCTGATTGAACTCAGAAAAAAAAATTGATGTTGATATTTTGGTTGCAATTTGTGATTTGAAGGAACGAAAGTAATTGTGGTAAATTATCTGTGATATCGTGTTATGTTGATCACTTGCTCCTGAACTGAATAAAAACCAAATTTGTGGTATCAGTATAGTGGTATTTAAACACAAATGTACTGATACTACAAGCAAGAGAATGTACAAAACCATATGTATATATCTTAAAGGAGCTAAAAGCGAAATTCATTGTTTTCACACTGAAGGAGTTAAAAAATCTTTTTGTGAAGAACCGGGTGTGTATTTTCATCTGGAGTATAGCGCGACGTCAAACAGCACCTCTGTGTGTTGATCTCCAGCTCTGTGTTTACTAGCCGGCCCAGCCGCGCGTGCATGTACGAACACGCGCACATGTCCTTATAAACAGCCGCCACAGGGCGGAGTTACGGCGCAGCGCCAGCACTCAAGATGGTAGAGACTCACGGCGATAGAAGATGACAAGGAGCCAATATTACCTCCAAGAAACAATGTTATTTTTCAAGGAAAGGGACAAAACGTGGATTAATATTGTTCTGGCATTCTCAAGGTGGAGAGAGCGGCGAGACCGAAAAGGACTCCA
>JAVQJG010136529.1:0-19038 GCA_036024015.1 Craterocephalus amniculus | reverse complement strand
GGTAGGGTTCAGTGTCTTGCCCAAGGACACTTCGACATGTACCGGAGTGGAATCGAACCGCCAACCTCCTGCTTTAGTAGGTGACGGCTCTATCCACTGAGCCACAGCCGCCCCACATTTCATTCCCACTTCATTCAAATCTCCCTTTTCATGCTTCAGCCAACACAAATCCTGTTTTCCCAGCGACCACATGATACAAAGGAATGGGTGGCTTATATCCATTCACATTCCAGCAAGCCACACAAGCAGATGGAAAAGTACAACATACTTCTGTGACAGACCAAAAACAAAGATGTTTAGGTTTGCTGCCTTGATCACAAATTGCTCATTTGGGATGCTTCATGTTACAATGGAGGTGTCCAAAGTATTCACATTCATTACTCAGATAGAAATATAGATTTAGAGTTTAAAAAATGAATTATCAACTTGTTACTCAAGGAAAAGTTTAAAAGTACCCGTTTCAAAGTTACTTGAGTTATCAAAGTATAAGTAATTAAGGGGAAAAAATGCCTGGAAGGACAAAAGCTGAGGCTCCACCACAGGGCCTACAGTGCACTACCCCCTTCTCCTCTTAACATTATTCTAAAGAGCATAATGACTATGAAAAATTTGAGAAGTTATAGGTTATCTGTTCTCTTGAGTTTCTGCCATGGACATCTGTATACCAGGACGCATTTTCTATCATACACAGGCTGAATGGATCGTGAACAAATCAAACTCACTCTATTTGGATGGGGCAATTTATTTGGAAAGGTTTATGTGTGTGTGTGTGTGTGTGTATGTTTGTTTTTTTTTTAAATGATTACAAGCTGTTTTGAAAACCAGCCAAAATTAAAAACAAGGCTATTTTTAAAATGTAAGAAGTAGAAAGTATAGATAATGGCATTAAAATGAAACAGGAAGTAAAAAGTCAGCTGAAAAAAAATAATTACAGGAGAAGAGCACAGTTACCCAAAGCAAAGTATTTGTACTTTGTTACTTGAAATCTCTGGGTAACAAATGGCTACATAACAATTTTATACTTTTAGGGGAGCGTGTTCAGGTAATGGGAATATTTTTTTCCACACTTTTTTCTGCGTACATAAACCCTAACAAAAAAGCATTAATGTTGCAGTGAAACAGACAGCAAGATTATCAGACAGCACAACTTGTTTGCAAGACAGAAACGGTAATTACCTTTGACAAAACAGAACATTGACTTTCTCATTGCTTTCAGTGGAAATGGAAAGTGCAGGCAACAGTTTGACAAGAAATCCATTTATATTTTGCTGTTTTTTCAATCATACATTCAGTTGCCCCAGGCTACGGCACAAAATTTTCTCAACAAAATCCGTCCATGAGAACACACTATTGTCATGAGTGATGTTTTGGATGCTACTACTGAGGTAGATTCTGTTAACTGCACATTTGAACACATTTGAAATACAAACAACTTTAAACATTTGAAAATTCTGTCTATTAAAACCTACTCAGTTCAATTAAACACGATTAAACAGATTAAAATCCCAAAACATTGACAATCAATATATCCAATTATATTAATAAAAAAACATTTTGATACATAGGGGTGATTTTTTTTTGTTTACACAATATTTGGCTGAGGAGATTGAAACTGATAAATGCCAACCATTTAAAATTGCACAAATCTCATTTTTCAAATTTATGACAAATAACTTTTAAAAAACGACTGTTCATCCCTGTTCAGTCTGGGAAACGTTTGGATAATATAACAATAATGTTCTCACTGACTTGCCGGAGAAAATAATATTCTCCCAGGCTGGGTATTTCTCACTCCTTAAACGAATCGACAAACAGTCACTTCAAAAGATTGTGTGTGAGCATTACGACGCAACAACCACAAAATGGGATCTTTTTCATGTCTGCACAAGTACATAGCCTAGTAGAAAAAAAACAGCCAGAATAAAGATTGGAAATCAGTCCATGATAGTGTAAGGACCCGATCCTGCAACAACAGTAAAATGCTACTTTAGATTGACTCTGACAAGGTCAGCTACACATGTGACAAAGACTTACCGAGGTCACTTGCAGAGGAGATTTCAGCCAACATCACACACTGTTGTGTTAAATAGAGAATCTGAACTATATCATCTGTCATGTTCTGTTAACACAACAGTTATTCATTTCAGTCTATTCATTTTAAAACTCATTTTCAATGACATGGGTGCAACATTTTAAGTCCATTGATTATAGTTGTGATTATGCTTTCTGTTGGTTAATTTCTAAAAAAAAAGTGTCATAGTGGTTACGTCCCATGATCAAATTACAGCAGAGAAATGAGAAAATTAACAAAATATTCAATCTTAAAATGACAGACAGGATAAAACAAGTGATAACAGATCGTTGTATGGGGGAGGTCAGCACAGAAGTCGCGCCACTGTGAAAATGGTGACGATACTAGAAAAGACTGGCTGCAAACCAGCTGTTCCACCACTTAACCTACAGTGGTCCCTGTTCTGACCGATGCAGGCCGCATATGCCATTACATGTGGGATGTAGTTCTGCTCATTGACTCCGTGTAGCAGGTGAGCCAAGGGACCCTTTGCAAAAACAGCCACATCTTCTCCTCCATGAGTCTCTGAACTCAGAGGTACGGCTGCCTGGGCCTGGTAGTTGTTGTCCTCTGAGACAGGAAAGAAAAGACATTATAAAAATGGAGCTAAAACAATGTTAGCATTTAATTCTCCATCTGCTTGCTGACTGCTTGAAGCCAAATAGAAATTACTCACTGTAGTTAACAGCAGAAATGTTCTCCCTTGCACCGCTAACAAGTTTATAACCTGGTCCGTTTCCATATAAAATTGAAGTGAAAGGCTTCTGATCAACATCACTGAACTGTGGAGCCAGACCTGTGGATAAAGACAGAGCATGCTATCACACTGAAGGCTAAACTACCAGCGATCTAAATAATTCACCACTGTAGCTATAAGTCATGTGGTATCGACTACATCTTTGACATTACATTACCAAAGATCGGATTTCCTCTCAGTGTGTAGCCTCCGAAGCTGAACACGTGGGAATGGTCAGCAGTAATTACAGTCAGCGTATCGTGGATGCTGGTCAAGAGGTCTGCGCGGCCAATGGCCCGGTCCATTTCCACCGCTTCATGCAGAGCCTGCTTGGCCTTGCCCTCATGGTGTCCGTGGTCAATACGTCCTCCTAGCAAAGGTCATTTTATATCCAATTAGCTCTGACACATGAAGTAGTTTATGTGACGTTTGTACACTGAACAAGAGACAAATTAGCTTAAACCCTGCTTCATTACTCACCTCCACTAACATGCATAATTGCTAGAGTAGCATAGCAAAAATGGTCAAAAATCCCAGCAATGCTGTCATAATAAAGGCGTTGCGGGTGTACGTGCTACTGTGTAACGCTGGAGAAGAACTTATTTTTAGTTATACTGGCTTATACAGTATGAGCTGACCGTAAATCATAAAGCAGTCACAGTAATCAGCACCACATCAGCTGTTTCTGATACATCTGATTATCACAAGATTAACTTTAGACTGCCACAAACGTCTTGGTGCTTATATCAGAAAGATACTGATTTTTTCTGTAATGGCAGAGCATGCTTTAACTTTATTTACTATGTAAACACAGCTGATACATGCCTTTTTCCTGGTGCCCGGTGCTTTTGTCTCTGTGAGCTGGCTCATCCTTCGTGTAACTATTCAATTTGAACCTTACACAATAGAATACATTTCTTCAAAATATGTTTTTCTTGAGGAGATAAAAGTTGTTTTAAAGGAAACCACAGAAGAATATATTTTATTTTATTTATTTTATGAAGTTGTTAAATCGGTTTTCTATCACTCATATTCATAACATCTTCAGTAGTTTCTGATTTTTTATGAATGTGTGCGGTATATGTGTGGTATATCAGTGTTAGATATCAATATACATGTGTAGGTTTGCTAATTAAAAGCCAGTCTATGTAATTGCAGACCACCCTGCTCTTTCTGCACACTGTTAGACACATTCCTGCAGGGCTGTGCTGACGTGTGGGCAGTTTTATTTGGGATAAGATAAGTCTGTGGGTTTTTATTTGCATTCTGCAGCATTACTCTACATTTGCATTTTCCTGTTCTGGCTTAGTTAATATTCGAGTTAGCTCTTTGATATCATACTTTGGGTTTCTGTTTTAATGATACTTCAGAATTCAGATTTTCACAATTTATGTTCTATTCTTAAGTTTTGTGAAGTTTAGTTTTTTGGTTTTCTTTCTGATGTTCTGACTTGTACTGTCTGAGTTTGATCTGCGGATTTTCTGTACACCTACTCTAATAATGGGCTGTAAGGTTAGGATTTCATGTTTTCAATTTTTTTTTTTTTTCAGATTAGTTCTTGTGAGATTTATTCTTGGTTTTTTGTTTGGTTTTCTGCTCACCTGGATTCACTTAGCAAATGACCACTACCTACTTGTTGTTAGTCATAACCTCCCTCAGCTTAAATACTACCAGCTTTATTTTTAGTAAAATCCTCATCATCATTATGGTCATCATGGCCCTACTACTTGGTTATCTGTCATTTTGGAAACTCGATTTTTCAGAGGCACTTTTGTTACATAAAGTTCTGCAAACATCCTGCATTTGGGAAACATGCAGAATGTAGGATGCAGTATTTGCAAACACGCTCCACTAACCTTGACATACAGTTTCTCTTCAAAGGGACAAGCTTCAGCATTCTGTTCACAAAGAGTAACCTTAAAATAAACTGAGTCATAGCAGGCTAAGTGGCAGAAATAAGCAGCTGGGAATAGTTGACCAATTAGAAATGCATGGCTCAGCAACACCCACCCCGTAAACATGGGGCCTCAAATCTACTACTACTACTACTACCGTCATTTAGCAGATGCTTTTATCCAAAGCGACGTACATTTGAGAGAACAACACAAGCATAAATTCAAGGAGTAGGTTACAGTTTGAACAGGTGGACTGCTGGTCATCGATGTAGTTATGTCAAGTGCTAAGATTGTGCCTTTCTTTTTTTTTGTGTGTGTGTTAGTGCCGTATGTGCGCGTGTGTGGGAACAAGTATCCAACAAGTCCTATGTAAAAATCACATAAAAACGCAAAATTTGTAGAACCAAGTTTTCGCAAAATTTATAGAACCAACCAATTTTAGTGTCTTTTCATCTTTTAATTGGTTTTGGTCTATGAATTCCTTTTAGTAGCTATATTTTACCTTTCGAATGCTTTATTGTAGACTGTATTAACCTATTCATTTATTTTAATGCATTTCAGTCTTTATTGTATTTTAGTCTTTTCATTTATTTGAGTGCATTTTGTCGTTTTTACATTTCTTTGGTAGGTTACTGTATTATGTTTCTCAAGCCTTTTAAAGTCTTTTTGCATAGCAGACTTTCTGGCTTTGTTGGGAATGTCTCTTTTTTTCGACAGTTGTACTTTATAATGTATGTACAGCACTTTTGCAGCCATGTGTTCAAATGTGCTATAAGAATAAAATGTATCAGATTGGATGTATGATCTATGGGAATATGTATAAATTACAAGGGCAGACAGAAGAGGAAGAAAAGATAATGGCTAATAAAAATTGCAGTCTGAGAAAACTGAAAGGACAAAGGCAGGCGAAAGGACAGAAACTCCAGGGTGCCTTCTCCATCCCTTTGAGAAAGTGTGTTTTAGACAGTAATCCCATGTTATGACATTGACATCGTCCATCCCTCGCTCCTTCCCACAGGTTGGAGGGATGAGTCAGACAGTGAGGAAAACAAAAGAGCAGGCAGGAACCTGCAAGGATTACACTCTCATCATGGAAACTAGACACTGCAACCAGAGCTTCTGCAGCCTGCTTACTGACAACATGCACTGAGATACTGTCTGACGGTGTGTGTGTGTGTGTGTGTACATGGGTGTGTGGGTATTTGAGAGGTTCAGATCTGCGCTTTTGCTCTATTTGTTTAGTCCAAGCTCCATAAAACAAGGTGCACAGCGTCTGCCTGCCTTCTTTGCTGGAGAATGGTGACTTGTACATGATCGTAGAACCTGAGGGACTTAAAATAGGTTGCAGTATGCATCACTGATAATTATTTAAGTAATTAACTTACAATATTTTGGCACACAAATCTGTGCCAAAAAGTCACAGGTTGATCTTACCTAAGTAAAGTGAGTAAAGAAACGGAAAAGATACAAGAGACATGAGGATTTGTTGGATATTTATGAAGATTTCGTAAAGTAATTACACACAAAATGTAAAATGGTGATGGGAATCTGAGCTGGGATTAGACTAAAATGAAGCAGGTTAGTTTTACCGTAATGATGATGTGGTGTTGCAATAGTAATCCTGCCAGCAAAGAAAGGATGGACAGACAGTCAGAGGAAGAAGGGACATGATTGTCAACAACTGTGTCCTGTTGGTTTTTGCACAAACGCGAGAAGTGAAAAGCAATGCATGGCAGAGAGAGAAATGGATCAATGCAACCATTTTAAAACACCAAATCAGTCTTTCCATTTAATCTCAAACTTTTATTTAATCTAAGCAGGTAAAACGCTGCTAACACCCACTGAAATGGCTCCTTCATGCATTTGAAAAGTGTTTAATCTGGATTCAGTTCTGTGTTAAAGGACTCTGTAGCAGATTTAAATTTAAATTGGCTCCACATTGGGAGGGTTTATTGTGCATAACTCCGAATTCTGAGGCAATCTAGCTGGAAATTAAGAAATGATCTCGGACTTCCAAGATGGGAACTCTTAACTTGCAAAGGACCCAGAGATACCAGATTGAAAGATGGCTGCATCCTGTACCACTTGTATTGTGGTCTTTCTTGAAATTGTTTTTAATGCATTTCGTCTACGTTAGGTTTCTAGAATAAACAACAGCATGTTGCTGTTATTGGTAATTATGTTATTATGGCAGGTTTGTTAATGAAAGATCTTGTCAATATGTCTGGTTTATTTCTGGTTTATTATTAGTAAAATTAGCTGGAGTTCTCAGTGCATGTTTTAACGTTGTGTCTATGATTTCCCAGTTTTTATTGGCATTTGTAGATGCTGACAACTGGATGGAAATACAATCTCCGGGAATAAAGGGTGTAAAATTTATCAGTTTTCCCAGAGATTTAAAAACCAGAAACTCATCCTATTTGATACGGTGTAAGGTCATCTCTTGTGTCGTCATATTGATAAGCCTGTCCTATGAAAGGTAGATATTACTGGAACCCTTTCGTTGTAGCGTTCACGGCAGTCATAATAGACCTGCTACCGCTCATACTGAATCAGGTCATCATCAGCTTGTATTAACATATATATTCACTTTAAAATAGTCTTTATTTTTTCCATAACCTTTCTCTCAGATATCTGAGAATATGTCATTAGAGGAACAGAGGTGAATGATGATTCAGATTCTTCAGTAACAGCAAATGGAGCAATACCTAAAATCCAAGTTTAAAGCTTCTCAAACCTTCCTCTTAGGGAATAAACCTCCATGCAAACTCTCTCACGTTTTCCTCTTTCTGAAACTCTCAAATATTCTAAAGGCCCAGAAATAACTGAATAAACCATGAGACAGCAGCTCTGCAGGGCTCACAGACCTACATGGCTTTTAAAGAGCGGGGCTTTCCAAGGTGGTTTGCAAAGTGGACACACACATTCCCACACACATTCTCCGTAGTGCATTAAGGTCACGCTTGCCTTATGTAAAACACTGTTACCCACCGAGGACTTCATGGCCCAGAGCCAGCATGCTCCGATGTTCACATGTGCTTCAGAAAAAGGGGGTAACAATTGTATGTTTTTAGAAGTTTTGTAACAGCAGGGGTGTGTGTGTTGCTTTGTAAGTGATTGCGTTTTGTTTTGGTAAACCGTGTTAAGCAGTGGAAGAGCTGTGGTGGCAGTAATTAGAGACACGCTGATGGTTTCCACATCAAAGTTTCCACATCACCTCCATCCCAGACTCTCCTGGTGTCTTTTCAAAGTCCCCCAATTTGGCCTGTCTTTGTGGTCTGTTTGTGTGTCCGTTTTAGAGAAACTACACACACTCCTCTGTCCCCCTGTCTCCTCCTCTCAGCCAGCAAGTCTGGGACCCGAAGGAAAAGGCCAATTATAAAAAACCCCTCTCTCCATCTTTGTTCTGTGGGCATAAACCACTTCTTTGCTTTTTTGTTTTCATTCTTTCCCCTTCTTTGGCTTTCTGACATTCCTTGTCCATTCCCACCGTCCCTGAATCCCCCTCTCCACCCCGTTACTCACGCACACATGCAAGCTCCCTCTTTTGGCTCACGCCAACTTTTTTTTCTTTTTTTGTTTTTTAGCTTTTGCAAGCGACGGTTCCCAAAGTCTTAAAATAGCAACCATGCTTCCTGGCCCTTCATCAGCACCATATCTTATCATATTAGAAAGAAAAGCTGGGTGGGGCTGCTTGTCAAACTAGCTGTCGTTATGGCAACAGCTGTATCAGGGTTAAGCTGATGTTGACCTGATGTTATTTTTTCTATTTTGAAATGCTCTTTTCTACCCATTTTTCAAGGAGTCCACATTGCGAAACTCAAATGGAAGCAAAAGTAAAGGATGCTTTTTGTTTTACTTTTCAATATTCAGGCAACAAGGTTCATAAAGAGCAGGAGGGAACAGTGTGGAGTTAAAATAAACACACACACACAAGCATGTTGCCATACTTGAAAAAAGTCAAGGACAAATGTATCTGAACTTTCTGAGCAGAAACAGAAAGCTCGGGTCAAAAACAGAAGAAATGTTTTTCCTTGAAGCAAAAAACATTTTAGAAAAATTCTGTCATTTTGACCTAAAATCATGAACAGACTGTTTCCAAAAAGGTGCTGGATGTAGCTCTTGATCTCTTGCATAGTTGCATGAGGTCATGTGTGCTTCTTTCTGAAAAATGTAAAAATGGTGCAGGTTGCTCAGAAAGAAAACTGAGCTAATTGGCTCAAGTTTACATTTCTATTCAGTTAAACTCTTAACATCCACCTGGTTGCTGGAGATCGGCGCCCAGTTAGGCATATTTCCAGTCAACAAAGCCCGTGCATTTAAATAATTATGGTTAAACCTTTGCCCTATGAATATGGCCTACATGGTTAGAAAGCTTAGAGTTCCTTTGTTGGAAGCTTTTCCATCTGGGTTTGCAAAATAGGTGAGGATTGCTAAAACAGGTGGATGTAACTGTGAAGGCTTAAACTTTCTCACATTAGCAAGCAAGCTAATGCTTTAGCTAAATCTCTTCAAGTTAGGATTTTTCTGTTGCTGGGACTGATTACCAGTGAAATTCAGAAAAGATTAAATTAAATGGTTTTTCACAGACTTCATCAAACTCAGATTTAGAGTAAGCAAGACAACTCCATATGCAAGTACTGCACACACAACCCTTTTGCTGACCTGTATTACTGAGCTAACTCACACAGAATGCTATCTCTATAGGCTGTTTCTGATATTTGAAACACAGCAAAAATATTTCCCCTCTGAGTGTTTTAAGCTATTATCTCAGAGAACTTCTTATTTCATATCAATATCATCAAGTTCCCCCATTCTGATGCCCTAAAAATGTCTTGTACATCTTGTTCTGCCAACATATTTCCTTATTTATGACATTTCATATGAAAAATTAATTGCATTGAGATAACATCTTAATATAGACCCAGTAGCAGACTGGGACAGAAAAATCAGCCCCAGTATTTTGATCCAGACCGTCTCATGTAATCACGCACACCTCAAATCTTTGCGCTCTTTGCAGAGAGTTTGCAGGAATCACTGAGTAGACATGTGCGTATTTCTAAAAAGTCTCTCTTTGTTGCATTCCTCACAACAGAATTAACATTTGCACACAACTTCTTAAAGCAATAAGTACAAACTGCAGCATCTCATGGTTAACCTGGAAAAGCATGTCACTTGCTAAAAATAGTTAATTCCTCATTTGCAATTTGATCAATATGTAAAATGCCAATTTGATATGCACGGATAACTAATTGTTGCAGAGTTTGAACTAATAGTTATGAGTATTCTGTTGTGAGGAATGCACCGAAACAACTGAGAAAAACTGCTTTAAGATAGAAATCCATTGTCCAGCAAAGGGATAAATATTAAAACGTCACTCTTTCAACTTTGTGTTTGAGGGATGAACAGAGAAATGACGGATCAGAAGAAACTGTTCCTGGACAAAATGCATCTGTATCTGTTACCTGCTCTGTATTCAATGATTTGTTTGCATAGGGGCCTTTCTGTGCATAAAAGTATGAGATTTGTGAGGTTGAATGGGAGAACTTAATTTCAATGTTTGGACGTTTTTGTTTTTACTCACAAATTAGTTTCACAATTAACAAACCATGTATTACAAACACACACAATGATATTGAGTCTTTTTTCTTTCCATAAATGTCATGGACGATAGACAGTGGTCAGTGGTCAGATCAGTTGTGTGTTTGCATGTTGGACCGATTTAACATGACTGTAATGCTTTTGACCTTTGCAATGCGTAGTTGGAAGAAGTTTTTTTTTTTTGGTAAAATTTGAACCTTTTACTGTTGAAATGCTCAATGATTCTTAACTCGTTTCATTTCCAGCAAACACTTGTCTTCCACAGTCCCATTCTGTTATGTTGCCGCATGTTTCAAGCCTTCCCTGAAACTCGGGATGTCATGTAACCCCCACCAGGTTCTTCCATTTTTCTTTTTTCAAGACTTTCTAAACAGCTCATGTATTCACTGCTAACAGCTATGGCTCTGATTTACTGGGTTTAATGGGTCTATTTGCTAAGAACCTCAGTGATGTGAAAGCAATGCGGCTTCTACCATCATCATCTCTCTCCACGGCAGCAGATGAAGGTCTTGCTGTTGCAAAATGTCCACCATTCAATAATTTTTGGACATGTGGAATCTGTTTTTTTGCCCTGTTTCCTTGATTCTGACAAGGAGCTGCAGCCAATGGCATTAGATCTAAAAGAGGTTTAAAGTATCTGGTTGGTCCAGCCTTGTGTCAGTAAAGCAAACAACTTATGAGCTGCTGATCAACATGTTTCATGGCCCGGTGGTAAAGAGAGAAAGTTCTGGGCTGACTAGACAAATGAATTACAGATGAACCACAGCGAAAGGGGTTGGTGTTTAAAGATTTGATTAGGCCGGTCTGGTGTTAGTTATACTGATTTTATGGACCAGTCAGACCAATATTTAAACCACATTGGCCCAGTTAACATGTCGGCTAACCCTTTAAGAGCACATTTTGACGCAGAATCTCGCTCTCGTTTTCTTTCAATAATCCCACATGAACAAAATTATTTCATTTAGAAACTTGAAACATTGTTATTATGGTGGAAGAAAAGTAAACAGAGGTTTTAAAGCAAACAATGTTTATCTGACCTGGACTCAACACTTAATTGAAAACGACTCTTACTTTATTCCAACAGTTATCATCTAGTTTTTAATAACAAAGTACAGTCATTATGGTGTTATTTCTGTATGATATGAGTAGTTATGTGTTCGATTTCTGTGAAAGTGTGTTTGCATCTATATCTGTGTGCATACTTGTGTAGTTATTTGCTTCTATGAACCAGACAGTTTAGAGATCTCTTTATCAGATGATGATTTGAGACTAAGCTGCTTGAAGTAAATGGTCCAGCAAAGAGAAACAGAAACATGTCTCCAGGAATCGACTTGACAAACTGATGCACACTGATGAGACCCTGAAGGGAAAAATAGTGAGCTCCTCTGATGTCGTCCTTCCAGCTGCTCTTTCACCTTCTCAGACAGACCGCGACACGCACGTTGCATATGTGAGCATACACTTTCTCTTTCTCTCTCCCACACTCGGGCTCACTCATCATCTCCCACTCACACTCGAACATGGAAAGCGAGGGATCTGTGCACATCGTGTCCAGCTCTGGGCGGTGTTCCCATCCCCATGGCCTTTCCCAGCACAGACAATGCTTTGTGTCCCACAAAGGAAGCTCTCATCCAGGCTCTGGGGCCCTGTTTGGCCCTCGCTCCCCCCCACTCCTCCGCCCAGACCCCAGAAAGGCCCCCTGAGCCACCCCAACGCAACCTGCTGAGGTGCCAAGAGGAACATCTGTGTGACTCGGGTGAAGAGACCTTGCAGAAGTTCTCACACCGAGAGGAAGAGTGTTGCTCATCGTCATCTGCATGTGTGAGATTTTTTATCTCAGCCTGTGTGTGTGTGTGTGTGTGTGTGTGTTTGTGTGTGGGTGTGTGTGTGTGTGTGCGCGCGTGTGAGTTCCTGGGTACTGGGAGTCTCCCAGTACAGATAATAAATGGTGTGAGAGGAAAGACAGTGTGTGTTGCCAGACTTTTCCAGTCAATGAACCATGTGTCCAAGCAGCCGGTCTGCCAGCCATAGACTCTGAAACGGGGCCACACTAACAAGAAGAGAAAGATGAGGGGAGAAGTGGAGTGATCAGAGAGACGGTGGGAGGAATAGATGGATTGTGCATGTGGCTGGATACGGGTATTTTGGTAAATATGTAGAGATGAAGACGTTCTGATTTGAGTACACTGTAAACCCAAACGCTCAAAGTTATCAATCAGATTAAGTAGTGTGTACTGAAACTTTGAAAAATGTTCTACTAAGTCAACTATTTCAAGTTTGTGAAACTTTCCCCCTTTTTAAGTTAATTGAACTGATAATTTTGATTAAACTCAATTTTTTGTATATTAAGTAAGCAGAACTTTAAGATATAACTTAAATTCAACTTGATCGAATTAAGTTACAACATGTTTAGAGTGGTTGGCCCATTTTTATTGTTTTAAATGAGAAGGATTTAATGATTTAAACTTATTTATAAAGCAAATACTACAGATAAAATAAATCTCAGTGTTTCACCAAAAAAGGTTAAATCTATCATTATTAATAAATTGTAATTATGATCAAATGACACCAGGGCAGATCCATCTTAAATACCATCTGAGGATCCAATGAACCTACAAGACACCAAAGGACGTACATAGATTGAAAAAAATTAGGGGGGATTAACTGAAAGCCTGGTTTGTGAATGAAGTGGAGGAAATCCTTGGCCCATCATTTCATCTTTGTGCTCGGTTATGATGATGGTGGAGGCCAGAGTGTTAGGAAAAGCCAAACAAAGCCTGACAGTTTGAAGAAACAACAGCGCTCGGCTCTCTGAAGACCACTTGATAGAAACATGTCTAACTTGCTTTTTCTTTTTCTTTACAAGCTTTTAACAGTTTGCTTTAAACCTTTTTGGCAGTAATACTAAGAAACAAACACGGTGAGTCCTTATTTCACAGTGATGCACGCCAGACTGTAGAAACAGTGACTATGTGTAAACAGTTAACCAGCTTTGATTCAGGTTCTCTTGATGATGTCTACCAATGATGCCTCCTCCTGTGCATGAGCTAAACTTGTTTGAGACATGCAGACTGTACAGCTGGGCTCCTGTTTGGTCCACACCCCGTACACTATCCAGCGCAGGAACTGACATCATGCTCTACTGACCAAAATACAGGAAGCGTGACGACAGCCTCTGAAGGACATGAGGAACACATCAGGTCTGAAGAACCCAGCAGCTGCTGCAGAGCGCACACCCATCAACACACAAACACGCTCACACAATTATCGTAGGTCAGCGTGAGAATTCGGTGAGAACAACATATCTTATAAATCTAGCATAATTTTCTTGAACAGCTCCAACGGTCATTCAAGGCCAAATGTCAGTGTGAGAACAAGATAGTTTTTTCTATCGTCTGCAGGGTGGGAAATAATTATTCTGAATTATTCTAGACTTAGTAATATTCTCATGTGAATATAGATTTTCTCAAATTGAAATCCATATTATTGTATTCTAATACCGAGGAGATTATTTTTATTATTCTTTCCTGTGTTTGTCCACTGTTTTATTGCATCCTGGACTCCAACAAAAGCATGCTATCTAGATTTTCTGTCCCACCAATTAGATCTGAAGACAAATGCAATCACAGCCTGCAAGCCAGACTAATCCCCGAGTGTAGAGCTTAATTTAGCAAAAATATCAGGTTCTCATAAATAATGTAACTCGCAGAAAAGTATTTCTTTAGAAATGAAGAAATGAGAGAAACCAAGACAAAGAATGGGTAATCAGTCTTATCAAAGCACCCGCAGTCAAACCATTTATTTTGTATTATGCTCGGTCTTTAATGACTTAATTTCTCTTTTTAAAAGAATCTATAGAAAATAATTCAAGATGAGTTTTTCTAAGCTTTGAACATGTAGATATGGTATTTGCAGCCAGTGTATTTGGAATATTTGAGCATATATGTTCATTTACTTCATGCAGTCTAACAAAATGTGTATAAAGAATAAAAAGATGTTTTAATCTTTTGCAAAATGCTGCACAACGGTGTTGTCATTAGCATTGCCGCCCCACAGCCAGATGGTTACTGGTTTGAGCCTCAGATGGAGGGAACGGCTCATGAAGAGACTTTAATCTTGTCTTTCTGTAAGTTCACTCTATTGTGAAACATGATGCAGACTTACCTTTATTTATTAGTTGAATTTTGAAGTCTCTGCACACACGTAGCACATGTAATGCAGCATACCATACAAAACCAGCTCCCATAATAAATCCCAACTGAAACCTCCGTCTTCTCTGATTATCATTTGGTCTTTCAGGGAACATGCACAGAACTTGTCTGATGCGATTAGCAAACATATGAACAGTTCTGCTCATATAACCACAAACAGCCGAAAACCTTCACAGTTAGCAGAACAATATATAACATTAAATGCTAACTCTCCAAAATATAGAATTGTACAGTTTTTTTTACCATAACCAAAAACAGGTATGGGATTTGAACTATTTGCTGCTTATCAGAGGTTTTGTTTCCCCTGATATTTCACGTGTGCTGTAGTGCACGTGCAAGAACTCAAACTGATGCAGCGCTGGGGCTATAAAATTATTCATGTAAACCATCCAGGAGAACGCTCGCACAAACCCTTATATAACCTTGCCTCTTTGATATCTATCTTTCATTCTAACTATTTATTATATCATTTGTATTTTTTTTTATAATACGCAAAAAAAATAAGTTTCAAAATGGCTTCAAGGAAATTTGTTGATTACATCATTTTCATGAAGACTGAGTTGATTACATTAGACATCAAGTGAAGATCATGTCCATTTGCCCTACCTACTGTGATACTTGTGAATGATTCTGCCTGATCACAACAGTTTAGTGTAATTGAATGCGCTCAGGGTTTCCTGTTGATATGTTTTTGGCTCTGTGCGACCCACGTTCACCCCACATTCCCACTGGCTCAGCTTGCCACTTTGTTATGCAAACACACAGGCATTGCTTGCTTTTAGTTCCTGAATATCTTCGGGTCTCGTTTTGTTTTGGCGTGAGCTCCTTTATCATCCTCTGTCCCCCCTTTAATTTTGCTTTGTGTATTGCTTGCATCCTTGTTTTCCCTCTGCTTCAGTGTTTTTGTCTCTCCCCTCTGTCTCGCTCCCAGACACTTTAACACACACAACAAACTCACCACCACCCTCTCATGTCCTGCCCAGCTCGTAATGTCATGCCTCATAAGAAGCTTGCATCAGTAACTAGAACAGCATTTACAAATCCACACACATGAGTGGATGCTCTCAAATATTCCTTAGAATTGCCTGAAACCTACAAAGAAAATGTGTGGTGAACATTAAGCTTTGAAAAAAAGATGACACATCTTTGATTTTTTACATCCAAGTTCTTTAACTGTCTTATTTTTTCTTCTTCTATTCCTACATTAAAACTAAATATGAATGATACATTCTCACTTAACTTCATCCCATACAATGAATCAGTGCAGATATTCAGAGAGTAACGCCTCTAGTGACGGCCATTTCTCACGTTGCACACTGAGTGGTTTCTGTGAAACTCCAACTTCTGTCTATTTCCATCTGCAGGGATAACAAACACAGCGTAAAGCGCCTGATGAAAACACAAACATGCCGAATATTCCTGTGTCCGAAATACTGTGAAGCCCTCAACAAATAACTAAAATAGCACAGTTTTTTAAATCAAAACATTTCCCATCGTGAAACCTGCCCCCTTCGAGAGGATGTGGATGGTTTATGTAACAAATCAAATTGTTACTCTTGTGGATGAGAACATTCTTAACACGATATGCTGTACAAGTCTTCATATCTGGTAAAATAAGGTTGTGTTATATTAATATTCATTTCCTTTTTAGAAAAAAGCACCTGTCAGCTAAACACATTTGAGATTTCATGTTTTACTGGAGTGACTGCTCATTGTTTCCATTTCAGACAGTGGCCTGTTTCCTGTTAATTTCCTATGAATGGGAAAGCGCACTCATTCTGAGCTTACATTAAACTGCTGTGTTACAACAGCTGCTTTAATTTATATTAAAAGAAGTTTACCATGTTGGCTTTGGATGACAACGTAAGAAACATTAGATGAGCCCGAGATTAGATGCCTTAGACAGTCGTTCAAATGTAAGACATGCTTGCATTGAAAGATCCACCTTTGAAACATTTAAAGGTCTACTTCCTTATTTTCACAAAATTTTAATTGCTGTATATGTCTAGTCATTCAGCAGTAAAAAGTTGTAAATGTAGCCATTTACACATTCTAAAAATGTAAGAGGAAAACATAAATATCAGACATAAATATTTCCTCACTCCATATATCCATTTTTTATATAGCTACATAAACTAGGATTGTCCCCAGCAGCTAGGATTGCCCTGCAACCTGCCTAAGTTGATATGAGGCAGCCAATAAGCACCTCTTGGCTGCCTGATAGCAACTATATATATATGGAGCACACACCATGGTACAGCTAGTATTCTCACCAGTTGTTGATGCCTGGAGTAAAATGTTTGTGGTTCACGGACCCAACATACGTTGGAATTAGTGTAGGGAAGTGGATTTTCTTTCAGTGGGATGAACTTCACTTCAGAAATGGGAGGTGCCAGTGTTACAGTGTTTCCTTCTACTTAAATGAAAAATATGCATGGAATTTCAATTACAGAACAACATCACAACATTTCTCCGAGTAAAGCTAATAATCAGTTAGTTAGTTTATTCATCAAATGTCTCTTTGCTAAATGCTCCACCTAAGATAAGAGAAACATCAGAAATTAAGATGTGATTGTATGAGCAAAGCTTGTGTTTGACATTAAACACAATACAACATGCTAAAAGTACTTACTACCAGTACTTCCTAAACAAACTGTGTGCACAACATTTTGTGTGTTTTTGTCAACGTGCAAGTGTGTGATTTTGTGCGTAATCCCTTCCAGCCGTTTCCCCTCCTTTCCTTTCTCTCAGTTGCAGGCCTGGGAAGCAGTCTTGGGGGGGATCTCTCACAGCCGCTCGGTGTGTGTGCGTTTGTGTGCGAGTGTGTTTGGCGGACAGCTGTGTGGACGGCCGGGAGCAGCCGTTACAGCAGGGACACATACAAACACACACCCACAGCCATCTCATCTCGGCATCCCACCCCACCCTCTGCTCCCCTAATGCTCTCATCACGACTTCTCAGCAAAGGGAGACGTCGAGAGAACACAGGCCGGGCTGTGTGTGTGCGAGGGTGTGTCTGTGTGTGTGTGAGTGTGTTTTAAATTGGGTAAAAAAGCAGAAATGACAATTCAATGAAGAGATAGGATGTCACAGATACTGCAGCAGTGTGTGTGTGGTGGGGGTACGACCACCAGACGGCAAAGCGGTGACCTCTTTACAAGTGTGTGTGCGGGTGTGTACACTGCGACAGGGTCTGATTACATGGTTGACTTAGTGTTCATGTAGCATGTACCATCTTGTCCATGTCACTTTATGTTTGCCTTCGTGTTTGTGATTGTCTTCATCAGTGTGAGCAGGAGTTCAAGCATTAGATGCTGCAGAACATCAGCCAGCAGGAAATGATTGATCGACGATTGGTTGTAGAAGTTGTAGACTTTGAAAACACCAAAATGTTACAACAACACATGAGAAGTATATGACCCTTAAAACAATTTGGACTCGTTTTTTAAAGTTCACCAAGCTTTGTCGTTACTGAAGACGATGCTGAGGCTGATATACTGCAGTTCACAACTTTAGTTTCCAGTTCATTTTGCTTTATGATAACCATAAACCATGTGACCCATTGGATTCTGATGGGCTAGAGTGATGCAAATTGGGCTGTTCTTTCCTCTACCATCTTGGCAGCGTCACGAGTCTTGTGACTGCCGGAAAGCCCGAAAGAGGGCGGCTGAGAGTGTGGGGAGGGATGACTGACACCCATCAAACTCCAAACTACTTGCTAACAAAGCTAACCCGGAGCTAACCAGCTATCTGAGGAAGGTGGGTTAAAGCTATGAAGCACTGTTAGCCGACTAATAATCGCAGTTGTGCTACGCCTGGCCTCGTTTTCCTGGATATCTGGCACCTGTCAATCAAAAGGACACGCCCCTAATTATGAGGAACTTTAGGATTAAATAGCATCCAAACGGAGGAATTAGAATTTTTTTCACTCCTCCCACAGTTGTCACGAAGGTAAACCTGACATTTTAATCCTAAAATGTTTTTTTGTACCAGGCTGTAAACATGTTTAATTCTGCTGTAAAGTTGGCCTTTTTAACATGGGAGCCAATGAGAAATTACTGTGTTTTGCAGCCAGCACCTAGTGGATGAGGAGGGAACTGCATATTTTTCCACTTCCGCATGAGCATCACTTTTCCTGGTGGGAGGTTGCCATTTGATGATAACACATCACACAACTAAACAAACTGTTGCCACCAAACAAACGCACACCGGCTGCTCGACTTTCACCAGGAAAAAAAGGACATACATTTTGGGGAACAAAAAAATGAAGAATAATAATCAGACTGGACTTAAAGGGACTAAAGGCGACTTTACAAAATCTGACTCAGTGCCAGTGGCGTGTTGTGGGTAAAATTACAGAGGAAGCTCGTTACGTGCCTGATTTTATATTCATACACAGTCATATGCAAAAGTTTGGGCACCCCTGATTATTTTCAATATTTTTTTTTATAAATCACTGGTTGTTTGGATCATCAATTTCAGTTAAATATATCATATAGCAGACAAACACAGCGATATTTGAGA
>JAVQJG010136517.1:0-18907 GCA_036024015.1 Craterocephalus amniculus | reverse complement strand
GTGTGTGTGTGTGTGTGTGTGTGTGTGTGTGTGACTGCTCGGTGAGAGTGCCAGAGAACACTGTATCTCATCTTCTGGACAAGCCCTTAATCTGTGTGATCCAGTGAGAGATTAGGGGGGTTCTGTAAGAAAAATGGAACTTGTGCACCCTTCAAGCCTGACAGCTGATAGTTTAGAGTTCGCAACTGTTCCAATTTGTGCATTTCTTCTTTATTTACAAAGGAGGCCAAACACTGTTAATAGTATTAACCACAACCAAAACCTGATCTTGTAATTTGCTTATTCTGTGTCGTCACTCTGTACGTTTCCATTTTGATTTAGGAAATGGACATTTTTATTGCCCTTTAGTGAAAATGCACAGCATATGGTGCAGAGTGGGTGTTAATTTCAGCCCTGGGGGGTTAATGGACCCACAAAATGTCATATATGTCACTTTAGCTGTTCTCGTGTCTGATGTCTGGCTGCATGAAAACATTACAGGCTTGTATTGTCACCTCTGTCTGCAGTGTGTGGTGAAAAGGTGGGGGTGCATGTGTGTGTGTGTGTGTAGGGGGGGGGGGTTCCTGAACTGTTTGGCGGGCTGAGCTTTGTCTGAAACAGGGGCACGTGGGCCCGTATTAAACCTCATTTAAGAGGATTCAGGACAGATGGTGAGCCATTGTTTGAGGATGTGTTTATTATTAGAAAATGGGGTGAGAGATGGAAGCTGCACCCCCTCCATTCTCTGAACAAACACACCACACCCACTTTTAACCACTTCAAGAATTCATTTATTCACCTTGCTGTATTTCTTATTGGGTAGTAGCGTCCGCCAATCAGACGGCAAACTCACAGACAAACAAAGGGACCCCTCTTAAGTAAAGTGGACACATGGCTGTTCAGCAGCTAAGGAGCTCTGATTGGTGAAAAGTAATCCAATCAGGGCTCAAATCAATTTAAGCGAAGCTGATCATTTTAGAATGGGAAAGAGACAATGAAATTTCTGTGTGAGAAAATTAATTAGTTACACATTTATTATAGACTTGGGTGTGTTTGCATTTTAAAAACATCACACACGTCTACCTTTGAGATGATTGGTGTTTGACTGGGTACTTAAAAGTTGGTCTAGACAAGTTTGGTGTGACAGACATCTGAAAAACCTCCCTCAGATCTTGTCAGGTTCTCTTTTTTTTGCACTCTTTCATCTTCTGTTCCCTCCTTCTCTCTGACTGTTTCTCACTCGGCTCACCAGATGGAGAGGGGGCGGCGAGTGTGTGGCTGTATGTGCGCGTATTCATGCATGCATGGCTACCCATGAGTTTGCATATTTACATATCCTGCACATTTAGCCCAGCTATATGGCAAACAATGAGGAAAAGAAAAAAAAACACTTTTAAACAGAGATGCAGATGAAAAAGAAAGATTTGATCATAAGTCCAGGACGCACCATATGAATGCAATCATGTGTCATCAAGAGAGAAATTTAGGAAGTAGTCCATCAGCACAATTTTCTCCACATTTTTTGGTGCGTTCAGGGACCAAAGGGCATTATCTGCCTTCAGCTTGGGGGGACAAATCCGCAGGAGTGAAATAAATCCCGTTGCATTTTGGATTGTTAATATATACACAGAGACACGGGTGCTAAGCTTAACCAGGGAGGGGAGAGAGAGAGGGAAGAGGGAGGGAGAGTGCATGTGAGGGGAGGGAGGGAGGGAGGGACGGAGAGAGAGAGAGAGAGAGAGAGAGAGAAAAGAGCGCATCAAGTCACCAGACAGGCTCCAGCATTTACACGCTGTAGGTACTAGTGCAAGCACAGGGAGGCTATATTCCGCTAAAATCATGGATGGGACAAAGCCGGTCATGGAGTCCAACGCGGAGGAGACCCAGGACGAGGGGCAGGAGAGCAAAGGTACGCTCCATCAACCCTGATTTTTCTTTTTCTTTTTTCTGTGGGAGACATTTGCGTCTGCGCCAGCCAGAGCGGTTTAACCTACTTGCAATGGCTTCTTCTTTGCGCGCGACACAATAGCGATGCTGTTTGGCCTCTCATCCATGTCAGGGAGATTTAAGTAGCCGGAACAGTTCCTCTGCGGCAGGTGATAGCATAAACCCCGCTGTTTGTAGCACTATTCTCACGGTGGCTGCGTTGTTTTGTGGCTGTGGAGGCATTTGGAGGTTTGTGGAGGAGGGTGAGGAAAGGGGGGCGGGTGGGTAGTTAGAGGAAGGTGCTCTGTCTAGATTTACGGAGCGTGCATTAATGCCAATTTGCCTTTTGCGTTGCTGCACCATCATGAGCTTATTTGTGCCTAATGAGCGGCTGATAAGGAGGCTGGCCACGCGCTGCGCTCCGTGCACGGCTGCATTGTTCTCCGCCAGGTGGATCCTCCCGCTGCAGCCGCTTCGATTATTATCGGCGGTGCGCGCGGAGGCTTGTTGTCTGATCTGTCAGCGGCGTGATGGATAGTGGGGCGCCGCGATAGACGGAGGGGGGGATTTTCTGGGGTTTTGCGTTTTTGCACGGCCACATTGATCAGTCCCAGGGGCTGAAAAAGAGGTGATGAGCGGCGCTCCTGACGCAGAGGGACGGCGGTGACCGTGGCTCAGACACGTTAACGCAGCTTCTGTACGGTGCAAACAAGAAGGATCTGTTTTTTATCACTTTGCATCACCGTTTGGATCTTATAACATCACTTAAATGTACATAATATTCAAGTGTTTTCTTTAATAAGCGTGGGAGAATATATGTAAATATGTGTGCACATTTGTCCCATTTTCTCTGTAAATCACACCCAGACTGTTGCTCATTTTAAATCAGTGTGTGTAGGCGGGGGGCTCAGCGCCCATACAAGAGTGAATGTGACTGATTTGTTTGCATTGTGGCTTCAGAGGAACTCAACAAGCCTTTTATTGTGGCCATGCCTTTTAGATTCAGCTCTATGTGAATAAACAGGGCGCAGCTTTGCTTTGATCACATTCATGGACCCACCAATTAGAAGTGCTTTAAAGGTAAGAAATAAAAAGGACAATGATAGATTTTTATTTACAGCTGCATTAGTCAGGGGTGGTGTTACAGCTGATTTGGCACTATGCATGTTTGCCCTGTTGGCTATTAGAGAGCAGAGACACCAAATCAGTGCACATGGGCCTGGAGGGCTTTAACACCTCTCATCCTATCATATCAGAGGACATCCAGTTTTGTTTGTTTCCCACTTTTTTTTTTGTACTAAAAAAAAAAAAAGTAAGGTTTAATATCCTATTTCACTTCATCATATATAATACAAAGAAACAGATTTCTACTTTAATCCTCACTGTTACGAAATATGCACTAATGCTAAAACGGTTTGGCCAGAAATAAAAATGCTGGTCCTATATGGTCAAAGTCTTATATTTGCACCACCAGTCAACAGTTTGGACACGCTTACTCAATGGATGCAATGGGTAAACTTTTGACCGGCACTTTCTGTGGATCCATTTATACATCTTGCATATGGGAAACACTATTTAAGCTTTAGTAGAATTAGAAGCCATGCTGGGTGAAATCTGTTTTGTTTTTTAAATTTTATCTATTCAAATGGCAAAGTTTAACTAAACACATAAGTGTTATAAATACGCATCTTGAACAGATCAGGTCTGTCACATGTCAGCCTGCTTTACCCGTTCTCTGCCCATACTGGCCCAAATCCACATACCAAAAAGCTGACCAAACCTGGCAGCCGTGGCACCAAACCACAGCTGGCTCACAGAGCTCCAGCTCCACATCACAGCCAAGTAGGCTGACACTTGTTGCCTCAACCCCTCAGCTACCTAGAAAATCATATTCAGCATCGGCGCTGCGTGATTTTACCAGGAGCTTTGGGTATTTTATCGTCGTAAGGCGCAGAAGAGTTGGGTGTCCCTCAGTAGTGATGTTTTCAAAAAGACATTACATCATCCTCTCCAGAGGCATGCACGCAATTTCAATTATAAAAGAGATAGTTTTAGCTTCTAAAGATAGTTGAGCAGCCAGGCCATATTCCCTGTGAATCCTTTATCAAAGAACCGTGAAATGATCCGAATGCGTCCACCCAGTTCAACCCCTGCATGCCTGGAACGCTGCGCCCCAGGTGTGATGTTGTGCAACAGTCCACCTACACTGCCGACCCAAAATACAGTGGATTTGAGGATGGCCCGTTTGTCGGTGTAATCATTTGACATCTGGAATGTGACCATAAGCTTGTAGCATCCGTTAAGAAGCTGGAGATTTACAGTGGGGGGCAAGAAGGCGAGAGCTGTCATGTAAGGAGCTTGTGGGGATGTGTGTGTGTGTGCCAGACTTTCTGATTCAGTGTGTGGAGGAAGTTTTATGTGTTTATACAGGAAAACAAAAACACACTGGTTTGTATCTCCTGCTATTTCTTTAAATTCTAGGATCATTTTTAGAAATAGACTTGAGAGTACTGCAAAGCTAAGTCAGACGTATTTGAAGAGTATCTGACAAGAAGTTACATAATACACCATGGTCACGTGCAGTTTGCGTTCGCGTTGTGTCACATCTTTGCTGCGGCTTCTTCCTGCTCAGTTATCAGGTGTTGATGCTAATCAGTAAGTTGATTATTGCTTTCCAAAGCCGGACTAATGACGGTTAAGTCCAATTTATCTGCTGATAATCAACATGGTGCATCAGTATCAAGTTTTAATTAAAAGGAAATTGCAACAAGAAAAAGTCCTTTGTCCAAGTGCTGAAAAATTAAACTTTAAATACTTTTTTTTCATAAAAAAGCTTCATCTGTATACTTTGAAGCCTATAAATCAAAAGGACATTCTCTGATGCACTTTGACATTTTTTTACTTTTTGCCAAAAGAAATGTTTTATTTTGCCTTATTTGTCTTCATTTCATGCACATGCATCAGTTACGTGTCACTTCGCTTTGCAAATATCCTAATTATGATAGACAGACCCCATTTGCTTTATTGCAGGACAATTTGAAACCAGAAATTGCACACAGGCATTGGTTCTAATCCTGGGGCACATGGAGTGTTGGTGGACATGGATTGATCTTTCTGCATAATTGCAAACTATAATCTCTAATCTGTCTGTGCGCAGAGGTACTCTGTGCTTACGAGTGGGATAATAAGACTTCAGCTTTGCTCTGCAGGGCAAAATTAGACCAGATTTCATTAGAATGAGGCAGTTTGATTGGACAATACTGATATCTTGTGTGATGTTTTTATTCCTGCCTTGAATGTGGTTCCCTGCAGCAACTGTGAGTGCATCAAAGTGGCCCTGAGTGTATTTAATCCATCCCACCTCCCTCCCTGTGCTGTAGATGGATGGGCTGTTCACACACACCTCCCTTCAGTCTTATCGTATGTGTGCCCGCTCTTACATAACGTAGCATTGGCTCGTCGTCATCTGTTATGATGTTAACATCAGAACCGTAACAGATTACATCATCGTCTGGAGAGGCGCAGGTTTTGTTGAATTTTCGGTTGAAGGGCAAAAGCTGCTGCACCAGCTGAGAGAGTTCCTCTAAGTAAAGCCTTCAAGCTTTTTTATTTTTTTTCCCCTCCCCTATAATCTGTGATGTTTGACCTGAGCAAATTTAAGAGACGCTTTTAGGCTGATCGCTGGCAGATGGAGAGGAGGCAGGGCTGCAAGTCTAAATTAAATTTGTGAAGTTTGCTTGTTTGCTGCTTTTATGCTTTTAATTTGGGGTTCAGTTTCTATTTCTCCACTCGACACCAGACTGTTGTTGGAAACCGCTCAGATTTGGTTTCTACAAAATTAAAAGGTTAGCACGTTGTCTTCTGTGTCAGGTTACAAATAGAAATTTTTCAGACAAATACTTTCCTCCCGATACCGATTACGATACTTGTACTATGGGTATCGGCCGATATCAAGTACCCATACAACTATAAAATGAAACAAATGTCATATTACACCTGTATGACTTTGATATGATTAGCATTGTGAAAAGGCCTGGCTCAGGTTAAACTCTTTGTAAAACAGAAAGGAATCCAGCAAACTGAAGCCATTTATCTTCAAATGCAGTTTTAGAATCCAGTGTGAAATATTGCCACACAGCTGACATCTTTACTATCAGCTGCACAGTGCAACTGTTTTATAAACAATGAAGAACTGTGTCAGAGCTCATAGAGCTAATCAGTAAATAGATACTTATTTTCATAATTTATGTGGTATTGAATTCCTACGGTATCTGAACAAGTCTAGTTGCAAGCGATCTCTGGGACACATCTGCACATCAGGCCAATGCCTGCACCAATAAATTGATGCATACTTCATTTACATTCATCTCTTCATCATATAACATAACTTTCCTGAGTACTTTTTGCATTATCTTACAAAAACAACTGGCAAACTGCAAACTTGCCTCTTCTCTTGATGAAAGAGATGCTTTAATTTTAGTTTTTTCAAATAACTCCTGATGCAATATGGATTTCTGCGGTCAGAAGAAGGCTGAAAATGTTTTCGCTAAACCTCAGCAAGGGATCAAATGATAAATCATTCGTTTGTTTTTTTTATGCTGAGGGTCACAACAAAGTCCAGCTGAGCCCTTGAATGTAAATGCCAACCTCTGTTTGATGATCATCAGGAGGATCTGGGCTGCTCTCCCTGCTGGTGTTGACATTTGTTTTGTCATGCATTCCCCTCTCCTCCTTCTTCCCCTCACTGCAGACAAAAATAAAGCATGATGAAATAAACCCACGAATGATAACCGGCTCTGGCTAAACTCAATTCAAACATTTCTTCACAGCAAATGGTGCAGAAAATATCTGTACTCCATTTCCTCTGATTAAGATTATTTGTTGTTACTGTGTTGTAATCCAATTTACAGAGCAAAGCAAAGCTCTGCTGCTCACCACACACACATATAAACACAAGTACACACACATTAAATCCTAAGCTGCTTCTTCACACCCACAAAGGATTGAGAGTTTACAGAAAACCGCTCATTATTCCGCTCGTCTATGTGTGTAATAACCTCAAGGCCAGCTAGTATATTCATCACTCAGTCTTTACACATTTATCAGCAATAGCTCTGCTAGCAGTTGTGCATGAGCAGCAGATGCAGTTTGGTATTATTCACCACACAAACAGGTGTTATGTTAAAGGAGAATTTCGTATTTTTTTTCAACCTGGGGTCTTGAAATCTGGAATCTTGGGGTCCTCCACAATTTACGAGCTCGCAGCTTGAAAAAACGAGTTCACAACGTCACTTCCGGCCAAATTACTTCGGAAAAACGAGTTCCGAGGACAACTTGAACACGCCATTAGACACAGGGCGCATTGCTGGCTGCCTGCCCGGCTAAATACTGGGGCTATCTTTAAAATTCCTTTCTCCATCACTCACATGTATGAAAGGAAAGATGAAAATAGACGGCAGGTTAAAAAAAAGCGAAATTCTCCTTCAAGTGATCATTACCTGTTGTAGCTGACACAACTCTAATCTCTCACTTGCTTCAATTGTAAATCGCCTCGCTTTGCTTAATAAAATGAGACATAATGATGCTTCAGCTTCAGATTAATCCCGATTTGTTTATTTTTTGTCCAACTTTAAATGCAAGGAATCCAAAAAAAAAAGAAACTTGAAAGAAATTTCTCTTCTTTTTTCAAAAGTAGTGACACATCATCACTTCGAAACATTTCCTCCAGTGCACAGTGCATCACCAGCTGCTTCTTAAAATCAGTTATATTGACAAGTTCCCCTCTTATCTTTGCTTCTTTTTTCTTTTCTGTCGAGCTCTCACCCGCCTTCTTCCTTCAATCTCTCTTCCCCACACACACCCTTCGCCTATCCTCCTCTCGCCTGGAGGTGTGTGAGGTTGTGGGAGCATGCGAAAGCCGTCACACAGAGAGAGGCTCATGTGTTCTTTTTTTGAAGCCATTTGCCCAAAGCATGCTGTCAGCCTCCATCTGGATACGTGTGTGTGTGTTTATGTCTGATAGTGTCGGCATGTGTGTTTGCATTTGTTTACGTGTCAATGACCAGGAGTGGTTGAGGGGAATGTCTGGAAGAGTGCTTTGTGCGCATATGTGGGGGTGAGACTGTGTGGTTACCTGTAACGCTCATATTCATCCCTGGTTACATTTATACTGTATTTATATGTGCTTTCTGCTGTGCACACATGTACAGTACAAGCTGTAATTAGCAGCATTCTTCTTTTGGATCATGGAAAACCCCTTAGTATGGCTTTTTTTTTGCATCCTGCTTTAAAAAGGGAAAAGTTTTTAAGCTAACTTGTAACTATTCTTTTCATTAGAAAGCATGGGGGGGAAATTGGTATCTCACTGGCATTAAAAACATCCCCTTAGTTCATCTGTAGTGTGAAACCACCAGCTCACTTCCCGTTTAGTATACTCCTTTGAGACTAACACTTAGTTCCATTAATGTGACAACAAGTAAACATGTCAGTTTTATGTGTGAATGAACATCCTGTCACCTCCTGTGGTAGATGTTATTAGGGAAGGCACTATTTTAAACCAGACAAGTCAGAACTTGCGATGATAAATTTCCATACACTTGTCTATTTAGTAATTTATTATTTATTTATTTATGTTATTTATTTATTTATATATTTATCTGCTATTTGTTTATTTATTGATTAAGGTTTTTTAAGAATTATAAAAAATAGAAAAATTCATGCATTGATAAGTCTAGCTACTTTTATACTGTCCAAATATTCTAACATGGGAAGGGTTTTAATGTGTGTTTTAATGATTAATCGGGCTGTTCTGGCTAACCTGCCTCACAGACCAGAACTAGAGACTAACAGTTTTGTTGGCAAATCAGTAACTTGTTGAGTTGTGTTGGACATCTTTAGCTTTGTGAGTTTTGTAGGTGGCATCGGCACTAACTGGTAGGTCTTGTACACATGCTTTTTCTGTTACTTCCAGGTCAAAACTTGGGAAACTAGAGGATGTGCTTAACACCAAGGCCATTCTTAGTCAGACTTTGAGAAAATAAATAAAAATAAAAGAAGTAAAAATCTTGCTTTTGTCCAAAATAATAAAAACATACTAACTTGCCAGCTGACTGCAATATAATCCTTGACATTTTTATAACACCATCTGTTCTATAAGCTTAAACATGAGTGGAAAGGTAGTATATCAGTTATATGACATACACAGTCAGTATGTTTTGCACAACCTTCGTGCACTTGATATGTTAACACAAACGGCACAGCGGCTGTCTCCTGTTCCTTTCTCTGACAGGTACGTCTGAATGAAGCTGTGAGGATCATTAGCATAATACATAAATATCGCATTAAGAGACTGAACAAACAACCATTTCCTGCCTAATATTTGCATGAATCTCCACTGGAGCAATGGCAGATTGATTACCACCCTTGAAAAAAAAAGGCTTTCGCATGAAAGAAAGAGCGGGAAAGAGACCAGACTCTTCTGGGTTATCCATGATAAAGCAATTTATGAGCCGTTAGAAAAGCCACATGTTGGCTGTTTGTTTTGGGCCCCAGTTGCTCCTGTTTACAGTAGTTTCTGATGCTTGTGTGTTACACATCCAATGTCATGCAGGTCGTGTCTGAAAAGGCACAAAGGACTTAAGAGGAAGCATCCTGGATAAAAGTTGCATTTCCAACAATAAATTGTTCTGAATTCAAGATTTTTATAAGATATCTGCTATCGCTCTGACATTACTTCTATATACAGACAAAATCAGCAGAGCAGAACTTTATGTTGTCTGTCAATTTTATTTGTTGGCTAAGCAGTTGTAAAATATTTTTGTCACCATTTCACACTTTTCAGCTGTATGACAAGAGAAAATCATGTGAATGTGAGAAGCTACTCCCTCTGAACACGTCTGCCATATCAGAACAAAACCTCCTTCAGACAACTGATGTGTAAAAACGACAAAAATGAAGCCAAACTTCAAGTGCATGTTTAGAAGTAACTTATTTACCGTGAGTCAGGTTCTAGGCAGTCAGGGTTCACCTAGACATCGGTGAAAGCCTCATGGTATGGACAGTCAAAAAGGATTATTGATGGGGGAGTAAAGTTGCTCAGAAAGGGGGCATGAAAAGATTTTTTTATATTGTAAAACATCTGAAAATCTAAAATTGTAGATGTTGGCCAGACTTTGTGCATGTGAAACGGGTTGGGTTGCACTCCTGCACTGTAGCTCCGGTTCTGTGGATAAGAAAAGTAAATAATTGTCTAATGTAAAATTGACACGGTGCAAAAATCCAGAGTTCTTCAGGTTTTTAAACCACAATGAAATTTTTGTGGTTTGGCTTGTTTTAGGTACCTTCTCCTGTCGCATAGCTCCCCAGTCAGAATTCCCTCCCATTTCTCCAAACTGGGAGGGCCAAGACCATTGTCTACTGCAAGTAAACCACCAACTAATCCCTATTTAAAAGAATTCAGTCTTTTATACTCATAGTATTTACTAAAACAAGCAAAACTGTGCCGGTGTAAGGCTCTTATATCTGAGAATTTACTTTGTTTCACTCTAAATGAATCACTCATTGTCAATCTTTGACAAAGCAAGACATTGAGACTATGGATTTTTTTTTATTATCACTTCTAAGTGATGAATTGACACAGAGTTAAAAAAAGGCAGAGAATGAACTGATTAACATAATTTTGCAGGCCTTGATAGATGTGACAGGTTTTTGGATATTATTACCACGAAATCTGCGCCTCACCGTCCAATACTTCGTCTCCGTTTGCGGGCGAGTCTGCAGTGGGTATATGAATAGCAGCAAGTGGCAGGTTGGCGCAGCAGGCCTTGTTCCTGAGTGATGCCAGCCTCGTCTGGCCTTCTTCCATCACCCACTGAAGCCCAATCTGCTCCTCTCATCCATCGCCCATAAAACGCCTGATACCGATTAGCTCTTGTCATTATTAGCCGCGGCTGACATCGATAAGTGACTCGCCTGAATGATGTGTGGGTCATTCCTTCTCTCGGTCCTTGTTTTTAGTTACAGTCGACTAAATGCATCTGATTTTTGGTTGCTTTTTACTTCATTCCTCTAGTTTTGCACCTATTTTTTCTATTTTCTTGCCATCTAACGATTATTTGTACTTTCTGACAGCGCTTTTGTACTCCAGTCAATGAGAGTCTCTGCAGTCCTTCATATGTGACGCACACACACGCACACACACAAAGTGTTCATGTGCCCCTGAGCTGCAAGAAAAAGTGAATCTCCATAATCACATCAGCGGGAGGGAGGGGGTAGGGGACAAAGATGAAGGGGCCAGGGGAGGGCCACTTGCTTCTTTGACATCTCAGGGAAAGTGACATTAGCCAAGTTGGTTGCGTAACCACTAAGGCACAGCACTTCTGGCCAGAGGGGCCATTTTACATTTTTGGTGGAACAAGACTCGCGCTAATAGCGTCGCCTGTGCTCTGCTGGACGGGCAAGCGGCAGCTCAGGACAGGTGATTCTGCTGCTGGGGAACAGAGAGAGAGTCAGTAAACTATCTGTGATCGGGGTTTAGATCTTATCGCTCAACCCTGCAGCCAGCTGCTTCCAAATGAACTCTTTTCCTGCTCGGCGGTTAACTCTACTTGCCTAATTATACCTAATAGCCCTCAAGGATTACAGCTCTCATTGTGTGATAATACACTGCAGTTCAGAGGCTCCTAAACCTCCAATGACTGACTTGATTTATGATTTTAAGTTTGCATAGGATGGAAGCTGCAAGCGGGATGGGACAGATGCACATTTACAAGCAGCAGAGTGACATTCGTTTCCATGTCTGTGCTCTTCTCTGGTTGTACTTTTTATTCCTTTTCAGAACATCTTTATGCATTTAACTTGGGAAAGTGTTGTAAGTGTGTTCCTTCAGGCATATGTCCCTCAGCTGGGAGCGTTTAGCTCAGATTGGCTGCAGAAGAAAAGACAGGAAAGGTCTGTTGTCTGTTCATGCAGTGGAAGCTACAGAGACTGAGGTTGCATGCGAGGCCTGAGAAGTGAGCCGTTGTTCCTCTTCCAGTCACCGGGAAACATGAAGCATGGGGGGAAATCCTCATCTTTCTGCACCTTTTCCAGTGCAGCGCAGTTAGCAACTTATTCCACAAATCTTCATGCTAGACTTCAAAAAACCTGTATTTTTTTAGATATATTGATAAGCTTAAGGGAATAGATTGTAAATTTACTACAGCTGTTAAAGTTCATAACACATTCATGCAGAGTTCTTTCAACTGTGGTAATCTTTAACATGCGATTGTCACGCACTGTTTCAGGAAGTGATGTAGTTAGCAGGTTGTGCTGAAGCAGAAATGGATGCAAAATTCATCTTTCATAGTAACAGTTCAGCTTTAACCCTTTAAAGCCCAACTTGAGATAACTAAAAGAAATAAATACAGGAAAAATTCACTAATTTTTTTTTTTTTTTGGGGGGGTTGTAGTTAAACGTTAATACTGTTTGAGATGTCAAAATTATGCTTCCTGATATTCATTAGGGGCCAGAACACAGGTATCATACAGAATACTGCAGGGTTTTGAAGTTTTACCACGGTTTTACCATATAGTGATGCAAAATGTCTCCGAAACTGTATCAAATGTGATACTTTTGCCTTTATAGTTCTGCAAGATAGTTTTATGGACAAGAATGAGGTAATTTAGTAACTAAGTTATCCAAATTGTGCAGGAGAAGGCGACTCAAACTGGCCACGGGTTGAGGAACAAAAAATTTTAACTTTTACTTACGCAGCTCAAAAATCACATCTCTAACCATCTACAGAAGGGGCAACTACAATATTTTAAAAAAAAACAAAAAAAAACTGTCTATCTTAGATTCTGTTGTTAGTGCCGTCCATGGCCTGGCACCTTTTTATCTATGTGAGCTTTTAAATATTCACCAACCCACCAGCGCTTTGCGTTCTGCTGGTCAGCACTTGTTGCAGGTCCTGTGCAGTGGCAGGTCCTAAACTCTGGAATAACCTTCCACTTGAACTCTGATCTATCATGGACCTGTCACTGTTCAAAGCTACACTTAAGACCCACCTTTTTAGGATGGCTTTTAGCACTTTTAGTACTTCTCCCTGACACCTTCTTTTATTGTTTTTATTGTCTTATTGTGGTCTTTTATTGCTTCATTTTTTACTTTTACTTTTGTTTAAATCCATTTTATTGTATTATTTGTTTTCTCTGGTTGTGTATAAAGTGCTATACAAATAAAGATTGATTGATCTATATAGGGTTAATGCAGCTTACAAAGGTTTTATATAAAGATAGATATGTTAAAAATACATTTAAATAGATCAAATATAAAGAAAAAAGATACTGTCAACTTTTTTAAAAGTTAATTCAATTTCACATAGAAATACTTTTATAATAATTTTTCACATTTATCATAATTTCACAAAAAAATATGAAAATATTTTAGATTAGAAAACAGTAGAATTCAAGTCTAATACTTCCATATTAATTCATGCTGTTATATAGTAGACATGTAGTGTTGGTGTGTAGTATATCAGTATATTGTCATCTGTTCAGGGATGAGTTTTAACAGACAGAAAACATAAAACACTGGCTGGCTTCCATGCTCAGCTTTATAACCCAGTTTTTTTGGTGCGTAAAAACATCAGCATTTAAAAAAACCTTCATATGGACGTGGAAAAAGTATTAGAGAAAACAAACATCCCACTAATCAGCGGGATAAACATATTGATCACCCAGAACAGTTCAGGGAACAAGATTTAAGAGCGGTGCCGTCCATCAGGCTCAGTTACGCCACATGCTGAACTTGTGGCCTTTAAAATGCTGCACAGCCAGAGCAGGGTTTCTCATACACAGCAGATTAGGGTCAGCCGTGCACTGTGGGAAAAAATGATCCGAGTAATAAATATAATTGGTAACTCTGATGATTGCTGGCTTACCTAGCTCAGAGCGTATCCTTTGAAGAAGGATTTTTTTACTGACAAATGTTTGCCTGAATGTGCTGTTGGTGATTTACATCTGTGTTGAAAGAAGAGCAAGGAAGGAAATGTGCCTCATCTGTTCTGCAAGAGTATTTCTGTAATGCAAAAAGATTGTATTTGCATATATTGACCTTTTCTCATAAGTGTTTCAAGATACGGGAAACCTCTTTTTGTCAGTTTGATATACAGTTATAATAGATTTATCAGATTTTTTTTTTCATACTTATGCCTTGCTGCTATGATTAGATGCAGGACTGATCAGCTTAACTGGCTGCAACCAGAACATTTTTAGCTGTTGATGCTTAACAACACAGTTTGGCTTCTGTTCTCATCTAAAATTCATATCCTTTACATAAAGTTCTGTGTCTGAATTCATCAGGGGTAGAAAATTACACATTTATAGAAAAAAAAGCAGGTTTGGTGCAGCTGGAACCCGGGTCAGCTTTGACAGTTCGGTGCTGAAAGACATGAATAATCTAAGCCTGTTTCTTGACCACATTATCATGATGATGATGATGATGATGTGGTGTTTCCAGATACTAGAAATAGCTTTTGTTGTCAGAATTCCAAAACACTTAACAAAAATGAACAGACTGATCCTTCAAAGACAAAAGAGTGTGTCATATGACGTGGTTTTGATGGCACTTCTCCTAAACACTCACCGGAGCCTTTTTATCTCTACACGGGAGCAGAGAGATGGAAATCTCCCGAGCTGAATTTGTTGTGGCTGCAGTCTGCTCCCATCAAACAGATGGGGCTTCTTTTTCATCTCTACCAAGGCTGACGTTGTCCGTCTTCCCTCCCCTCTCTCTCTCTTCCTGCTTTACCTTCACACACCTTTTAGTTTCTCTGGTTTTCCCTCCGCTGCTCTTATTGCTCCGTGTTGCATTTGCTTCCACGATGAATACAGTACTTCTAAATTTAAACCCGGCCGCAGGCAGGGACCAGATCGGCCACTGAAACATTCACAAAGCTTTATTAACGCGGTTATTCCCGGCAGATGCGGCATGCATATGAACTGGGCTGCACAGTTTATGGCGAACGGTTAACTATCAGGACGGTAGATGTAATCTCTGTCTCCTCTCAGTTTATTTTTACGTTTTCTTGGCTCGGCAGCTGGTTAAATGCAGCAAACTACAAAAAGATGTTTCTGTGAATCATGCACCGCGTCTGCTGAGGCGTTTTCTCGGTGCAGACGTTACGAATTAAAACTAAGTGACAGATAAGTTTGTAAGGCGACGTGCGTTTGAGGGATTATTTCACGTTGTGTTTGTCAGGCGATTGACAGGAAGCGGAGCATTATCACAAAAGATGTCAGCAACCGGTGACAGGTTCTTTTTTCGAAGCACATCTCCTGCATGTCAGGCCTCATTTATCCAGTCAAATTGCATGAATGTCCAATAATAACGTTGCGATTTGAATATGATGGGAGGCGAAAAAAAGAAAATGGAAATGGTGGTTTTCTCTTGCATGCGTGCGCTTTGCATTCTCGCTTCTTTGCAGAAACATGAATAAAAGCGGAACAGTCTGAACATGCAGCACTATTGTTACCATCCAAAGGGCGTTTTTTTAAATTATACTTCATACAATGAAACTCAAGCAGACAGAATGTAAAGCTGCTATAATTACTAGCTTACAGTGCATCCAGCTACTGTAACTTACTGTCAATTAGCCTTTTAGAGTCCTTCAGATCAGGGTTTTGGTTTCCCAGCTACTGATTTCACTTTTAAAATTCTGTCAGGATCCATTAAATTCAAAGTCAAGCACTTGCTGATGAGCATCACACTAAGGAAGCTGATACACTGACTAAAACTAGACTAAAGACTAAAAAGAAGTGCATTTAAAGACTAATAAAGCATTAACTCTTTTTTTTCCTTTCTGCTGCAGATGTTAAAAAGAAATGTGTGTAGCCTATAGGAGAATAATCTGATGCTTTTATGTGAAGATGGCGTTGAATAACTTTAAACAGATGAGATGCTGGAGAGTTTAAAACAGATCCATCTTTGCTTTTCATGCAGTTTTCATGCTGTAACAAAGGCCAAAGACACTTCATCATCATCATCATCTTCATCATCATCACAGATAGGCCCTACTATGCTTGAATTTTTGTTGGAAATAGAAGGAAATCCTCCATATTTTTTGCATCTCTCTCTCTTTTACTTTGTTAGTGCAGTTTGAGTTTGACCCACTTCTCTGAACCTCAGAGCAGTGATATGAGAAAACAAACTGTCCGTTTTGCTCGTCTTCCCTGCAGCCGCGCTCATATCCTGCAGCTTGTTTTCTTGTTTTTGGTGTTTCACCTCCAGGCAGCTGTCACCGTTTAACGCCCATCTTTGGGTTTTGGTTAAGGTTACATCACTCTACGTGTGTGTTAGTGTGAAGGACTACGCTACCGCTGAACTGGGTCGAGGGTAACACGTTGCTATGGCAACTGCCATTTGCCGGCCCTGGGGCCAAGAAACGCTTTTTCGCTTGCACGTTCTCATCCTTTTCTTCGCTCGCTCTGCCTCTTTCCTCACCTTCTTCTCTCTCTTTACTCATCCTTTCTTCCTTTGCTTTTTACTCATCGTTTCCTCACTCTTCTGCTTTTCTTTCCACTCCTCCGCAAAGAAACAAGCTTCTTTTATCTATTTATCAACTTCCAGCCGCAAATTGAAAAATTTAAACAGGAACAAATTTAGTATTCAACCGTTTTCATCCCTCTTTGCAGTCGTCTTCCACATTATTTACTGCTCTGCTGCTCGGCGAGAGGAGCAACCGTTTGCTTGAGTTATGCTTCACCCTTGGTTTGAGATTGTTGAGATGATATAGCTTATGAAACAGAAACGTAACATATTGTTTCCACGATTAACTCCAGCTGGCTCCTGTGGGCACGCAGTCGTATTTCAAAAGCAGGAGCAGAGAAGACGGCAGGGCAGCGAGGTGTAAAACCAGGGAGATAGTTCACCTAAATTCTGCTCTAATGAATAGCCCATTGATTTCCATTAGGCCCGACTCGAGCTGACCACTCCGGCCTGTCTGTTTCCCATTAGCGCACTTTAAAACTGAGTCTGATAAACAGTCGTAGCCAGAGGCGGACCGGACGAGAGGGGTCTGCTTCAATGTTCAAAAGAAACCTGTGAATTCAGCCATGAAGCATTGTGGAGCCGAGGAGAGGAGAGAGTTAACGGCAGAAACGTCAGCCTGAAATAGCACTGATGGAGTCTTGGGATTTGTCTTAAAAAGGCCCCTTTGCAGTCACATTAGCCACATCTATGAATGAAGATAAAAGCGGGATCACCTAGAAATTCTTGATTTGCATTTGAAAAAGAAGGGTTACCACATCTTTTTCATTCTCCCCTCTAAATAAATCTGACTGGGAACCACTCTATTACCTGCAGAGAGTGGCATTTTAAAGCAGGATGTATCAGTGCTCATCGGCTTTAACATCGCCGCATCGACCACCTGGTCCCACCGGAGCCACCGACACAGGCCCGGCTGGCCTGCTTCTTCTGGGTTTTGGAGCCATCCAGCCTTATCGGCTGAACTTCTCCATCGGCCCGCTTCCTTCATCAACATTAATAGGATTTGGATCTATTATGCAATGAGCCTCGCTAGGTTATGCAACACCAAGTCTTCATCAACAGCAGCACGCTTTGGAAGGAAGCAGCGGCATCCTCATTTAAAGTCGGGACTTCATGTGCATTTCGTGCGCTTATCAGGATGAAACGTGAAAAAATTCATTAACAACGTCTCAGTGTGCAGATGAGCTCCGAGATTATTTGTAGGTCAGTTAGTTTTATCTTCTTTCTTGTTAAACAGTTTAACTGTTTTAATTTAATGTAACAGTTTAATTTTTAATAATCCAGTAAAGGATATTCAGGAAGTAAATTACAGTACTTTTTAAACAGTTTGTTAATTACATCAAATTGGCTTCTGTGTTACAGAAAAGCAGCTAAATGTGAAAAAGTTTTTTTTTCCTCCCTTCCAGCGCAGTGATGTTATCGATGATTCTTCCTCCCCTTAGGGCCGCTGGAATCAATTGGCTCGTTTAAACCCATCAATAACGATTAACCACAGGCTTACAACAGTACACCTCGCCTGCACAGTCAGATTACATTTTGGTCGTGTTTCATTGAGGATTTTTGATTTTGCAAGCCAAGCTTTGGGTAGATTGTGTATTTTTGTGTGTTTTATTTCCCTCGTGTTACTAGATTTCCTTGCCTATAGATTAAGATTAAAGTTGGGGGTCTGAGCTCCAGCTTACGTGGCCACCGGAGTGAGTCTCATGTTCTCGCAGGATCAACTGTCAGTACAGTAGGCCTACAGATCAAAAAGCGCCACAGCTGGCAGTGAGTGTGTTATTTTCTCCGTTTGGGGTCGCGTTTATAGCCAAGGCTGTCAGGAGAAATCATCCAGAGTTTGCAAATATGCATGTGCAGTTTTAAAAAGATTTCCGCTGTGGTCAGTCATCTGGTCGGGGGCTTTAGAAAACGGGGAACGTTTAGATTCGACTAACTTCGGAAAATAAAACAGTGATGCTGCAGGGCTGCCAACTGGAGCAGGTTGTCATGGAAACAGCAAAGTGGCACACACAAGACAGTTCATTTTGTCTTTTTTCTACTGGAGTAACTTCCTGCTTTTGCTAGAGGAGTTATTTTTAACGGGCGTTATACAAGACGCGCCTCTTGTGCTCGATTCAATGCGTTGCTTCGCCTCTCTTTCATTCTTCTTCATCCTCTGCCGTGAAGCGGGATCCACCGTGTCTGTTGCACCTGTGTGCCGTCAGCCCCATAACTCTTGAAGGAGGCCTCTGTGGCAAATGGAAAACAAATTAAGGAGACTTTGAGAAAAACTGGGAGAAGTGGACACTACATAAGGACAAAAACTGTGTCCACAAAATGATGTAAAGTCTGCCCCCCCCCCCTTTCCCCTCCCTTTTTTTATTTTTTTTTATACATATTTTTATTTTTTTATTTTATAAATTTTTTTTTTCTTCTTTTTCTTTTTTTTTGCTTTTTGTCTTTATTGTATCCTTATACATGTTGGAAAAATGAATA
>JAVQJG010136504.1:0-14643 GCA_036024015.1 Craterocephalus amniculus | reverse complement strand
GTGCGTGCGTGCGTGCGTGCGTGCGTGCGTGCGTGCGTGCGTGCGTGCGTGTGTGTGTGGGTGGGCGTGTGTGTGCTCCTTATTAGTTTATGGTTCCACCTATACATCGTTTGGTGTCAGGCAGTGGAATCTCCCACAGGTGTTTTGACGCGAGTTATCGCGTGATTTCGGGATAATCCTGCGATTATTAGATATTGACACAGACACCAAAACATACGGATTGGCAGGTAATACAGATACTTTCGTTCATTTCTCCTCTCTAGTACGTTGTTGGACACTCGTTGAGACTATCAGAGGACTTAATTGTGGAAAAAAAGCAGGTTTTTAGGGCGAACATACGTTGCCAGATACTTATCATTAGCTGTGCTGCTAGCTGCCTGCCAGCTAAATACTGGAGCGATCTTGAACGCTCCTTTCTAACATCACTCACGTGTGTGAAAGGAAAGATAAAAACAGACCGCAGGTTAAAAAAAAGAGAAATTCTCCTTTAAAGGGCACATTGTTTTGTGCAAGCTACGCAGATCAGTACAGATTTAGGTAGTTTTTTCACAACACACTCTGAAGGCACAGTCCTGTTGCACAGATACGTCATTGATGATGAGGAAAACTTGCTTTTAACCAAATCACAAGTTTAATCAACGTTTTTTTGTTTTTTTCTTTACCTTCTTGGCCATTTAACTTTGTACAGCGGTCACATCTGTTGGTTTTATGACTTTTACATCCTCTGCATGAAAGGTAAACTGTTTGCATGATACATGAATGCTGCATTTTATGGTCAAGGTGGTTCAGAAATGCAACCAGCAAAATTATTCATTCTCACATCATGATTTGTAACGTTTCGTTTAACAAGAAGCACATTACATGCTGCGTTCACTTGCTCTTGGGAAAATGGGAAGACCGATACCACATTTCTCTTTGAGATCCAGGACAGAATTATAAAAAGAAACTGCAGAATCATATGCCAGTAAGTAGGAAGCTAGCATTAGCCTTAGAAGCTAGACACTGGTATCAGTGACGGATGGATCCTGACTGGCAGGAAACTGGGTTTTGTGCTCTCTTTCCTTCCTGAAGCCTGGGAAATGTGCAGCGCTTCACTGTCATGGTTATCAGTCTGTCACTGATTTACCCGTAATGCAGTAATGCACACATATTCAAAGTAATAAACTAATAAAAGTAAGTGTAATTAAGTGTATAAACATAATTATATACATTCTGCCACATTTTCTAACTTCTCTGATTAGAAATATATATTTATTAATATGTATATGTAAAACAGACCAACTTTTTTTTTTTACATTACACCACTACACCCGTGTCTTTATGTCTCTCCTTCTGGTCGGTGCTCAGCGTTGCACCCTCATCAAACAATTCTAAGACCTGAATGTTTATCAACATGATGTTGATGCAAAGGTCATTATATTTCTCATTCATTATTTCCTCTATTGTTATATTTCATGGTAGTCCATGTAATAGTGACTGAGATAGTTCAGTCTGGCTGCCAGCATTAATCACTGCAGAACCTGACTAACTGTAAACAGCAGGAGTCCTTGTTTTCCAGTTTCTGTGAGTCCACTATCAACTACTCTTTGACGACAGAGTGGTCTGCAAGTGTGCCGCTGACCTCATTGAGGAGTAATAGGATTGTACGGCCCCACTCCTTCTCCGGACACTCTGGCAAAGACAGGCCTCCTAAATCATCCTCACATCTCTGAACAAGATGAAGGACGTGGCGTCGCCTCTGCCCGCCCTTTGTCCCCGCTGCAGCCGAGCTGCTCGGCCCACTGCAGCGCAGATATTGTTCTCGGACGTGATTTTCCTGCAGACTCCAGGAGGACGGGAATAATATCTGCTCAGCATTCTGTAAATACACAACAAGAGATCGTAGTGCTGTTTATCGCAGCTGTGCCTCACTGAGCGGCGGCTTCTCGCCTCTTTCTTATTGAACTTTTCATCTTATAATTCTCATGAAGGAAGCCATGCATGAGGTCAGGGAGCCGACTCAGCTGCTGTTTATTATTAATGTCCTGTACATTCATACTCCTGTTCTACTGTAGGTCACAAAAAGGCCACAGCCACTTTAAATGCAGGCTACGTCCTTGGTGGGTGATTGTTTGAAACTTTAAGTTTTAGGGTAATTTTTAAAATTAAGACTTTAAGATCTGATCAAACAGCTCAGCAACACTTTTTGCTTTCATCTAATCTGAGTGTGTGCAGGTCTATATGTGGGACAGAGCGCAATGTTAACAGTGACTTACCATGTTCCTTAAAAACATCCTGATAAAAGTTCACCCTTCCCCAGAAAGAGAAGAAAAACCAACAAAGAGAGCCCTGAGTAGCACCACTGGGCTGAGGTTATTACATATTTATTCTGACTAGAACGACTGGGATCATATGAATGAGAAACTAAGAACATAAGCAAACTAATGTATATTTCACTCAGTGGAGATGCCACTTTGTTCTCGCCTGACCTGATTGAGGACAGTTCCCAACGGAGGCTAAATTCTAAGGACATGGGAGGAACAGCTCAAAACAACTGGGCCAGAAACAAAATTGAAAAATCTGAATCAGGAGAGGTTTGAGGTTTCAAAACCAGGAAATGAAAAATGGACGACTGACATGAAAAGAAGGTATATGCAGATCAAAAGATGTTATTTTAATCTTGTTAAGAAAAAAGCTTTTTTACACAACGTGGTAAAATAGGTCATTTTATAAATTTACTCAGTTATTGCAGATTTGCACGAAGGCCTTTTTGGGTGGTGGAAGCTGTTGATGCTAACTAGCCTCTAAACTCTCCATGATGGTTTGTCCCTACCAGTTGATGAATGAGAGGCGTTGCATAGCAACAACGGCATCACTCCTAACGCATGCACGACAGATCTAAACAGACCAGCATGGCTATCGAGAGGGAAGCTGGGAAACTTCCAAAGCTGCCTCTGCAGACAGAGAAACAGTCTGAAAGGATGAAAACTGAAGAAGAGAGAGACTTAAAGGGGAGGAGGAATGAAGCTCATGTAAATCTTGGTACATCGTACTTGAAGTGGAGCGCTTTGCCAACCGCCTCGGACTGAACTGGAAACTGGCTGCAGTCCTAGACAGGCATCTTTTCTATTATTCTAATCTTTTGCAACATTTTATACCCGGAGCACATCCTCGACTAATGGCTCTACTTCTGGTGGTTTGACCTTGTCCACCTCCAAGTCACTATACCGTATATTATAGATCATATTTACACTGTAACAGAAATAAGTCCTGTTAGCATTTAGCCAGCTGTCAAACTTTATATAAAACAACACAAAGCGATTTACATCACAAGATAACGGTCAGTCGCAGTGACCACTTAGATACTTTATCAACATCATAACATATAATCGAGCATTTTTTGACAAAACTTTTGCAGTTCAGCTGTTACGGAAAATGAACAGTTTATGAAAGAAATGGCTTGTTAACCTATTTGCACTGCCAAGGATTTGAGTGAAAAAAGTGTTGTTTACCTGAAATGTAGCCATTATACTGCAGCCATAACAGTAAACTCACTGGAGAATCGTGCATGAGTGAGATGTGCCTGTTATCACCAAAGATTGTAAAATAAAATATGGAGAATCCCTCCGCCACATGACCTGTAGGTTTCGGAAGAGGTGAAAAGAGACGCATCAGGCGGTTCCTACCTTTACCATTTTGGCAGCCTAAGCCTCGTTGCTCCTGGAAAACACAAAAATGGGAGGAGGTGGCTGTGAACGGGGAGGGATGATTGACACCCATCAAACTCTGAGCTACGAGCTAATAAAGCTTGGTCATCACATGCAAGTCAAGGAGTTTTCTCACAGGGAAACACAGCTACGGGCTTTGAGTTCAAACTAAACTGTTCCTTGTTTATGGTTCAGAACTTTGCAGAATCACGTATTACTCCTTTAATGTAAGAAGCGCTAGCGTCAATGCTTTACTGCCCTCAAGTGGCACAAATTACTACCTGTTTATTTATTCAGAATTGCGTTATGACTATGCTTTTTACAGCGACGCTTTTATATTTAGTTGGCCATGAGTACGAGTCCCAAGGAGGGATTCAGGCCCAAAGATCCCCAGCCACCCAAGCCTGAGTCAAGTTCAGGACCAAGAGACGAACTTGAACTCCACAAGAGTCCAAGCCCACCCTTAAATAACGACCCATTGGAGGTCAGCACCTGCCCCTAAGCAGCATGCCCCTCACCCAACCCCGATTCCCCCTTTTTTCCAGTTAAAAGAAAGGTTGAATGAGTGAAATGAGCTGCAGGGAGCGTCTCCAAACTACAGGCCTTCTCTGCAGCGATCAGTCTTTTTCAAAGTCCTGCTGCTTTGATTAAAATCTTTGTTTTCATCTCGGCTCTACTCGGCTGTTTTCAAATGATCCATTAGACAGATTTAGACAGTTATCGCGTGACAGTAATTAGCCCAACAATACCCAATTTATCTCATCTGTGGCAGATTATTCATAAATCTGAGATTTCACCATGAACTCTCTGCTGTATCTCATTTATCACTCAAGCCACAGAGACACAGATATGGCTATTTGGTTTTCTGTCGCTGCATCTCACCAACAGACCAGACCAGCTGCGCCTGAACAACAAGAGTAATCTGCGCAGAGAAAGGAGAACTTTTATGATGTTTGTGTCCAACAAACAGAATTTACACATCCCCTTATGAAGCCACCGATCCTGCCCGCTTTTATCAGCTGATGTTCGGTTGCCGGTGTCGTTTTTTTTTTTTTTTTGTCTCTGGAGATTAGGGCGGAAATGACAATGTGATGAACGTGGTATGGCTTCTGAGAGCCCACAGCTCAGAAAGAAGAAGAAAAGAAAAGAAAGAATGAAAAAAAGGACCTCCACTGCGGATGTTACCAGAGGCAAAACAATGAAGCGTGGAGAGCACGGAGAGATAAAAGCAGCTCGATCTTTATTTGTCAGGAGAAACCGGCGCTACTGTGTGCTGCCGCCGCTGTCCGTCCATCAAGATCTTTGTCAGCTTTTTTCCTACGGCCGTGGTACTTAAACTGCAGCCCAGTGACCAACGAAAACAGCACATCAAGCCACTGGCAGAATTTAGTGAGTCTAAAACAAAACGGTGGATTAAAGGCAATTTAGCAGCTTTTATTTTCATTGGGCATGATAGACCCTCAGAAAAAAAAACCAAAAGACAATTCTGTCATGAACTGCAAAAAAGAGCTATCATGATATAAAGAAAAACACTTAACCTAAAAGGCTTCAGACTTTAATCGAGTTGAAAAATCTGCCAGAGGAGCTGGATAATAACACCTAGCCTACTAATATTTCCTGAAATAAAATAAAAAATTCTAGCTTTAGACAAGTAAGAAACAAGTAGGCTCATTTCAAGTCCTTTATTAAGTGAAAAACCCTCCAGAGCAGCCTGTTAGTGCTTCTTTCAGCGCACTGACAGGCTGGTTTTGGAGGGTTTTTTCTCTCAAAGAGAACACTGAAAGTATAGTTTTGTTTTTATTTAGTAAAGGACTTGGAATGAGTATTTCACCACTTGGAGTTCTTACAGAGCGTTACAACATAACTGTACTGGCAGATTATTTCACTTAATCTCTTGTTTTTTAGTCATATCAAGATAGATTTGAGCAGTGATAGTTTACTGGGAGGTCTTGAAAATTTTTCCAAGCTGAAAAGGGAAAGAGACGAGTCTGATGATTTAACTTCTACATGTAAAATAATCATATTGAGATTTACTTAGCAGGTCAGAAAAAGAAGATAAATATGATTAATAAATTTCCACATTTTTACAAAACATTTTGGCTTGATATAAGATTGTAAAACTTAATTAGAAAGTCAATTTTTGCTAGTCAATTTTTTTTGGTTTGTTACCTTATTGTACCTTATTCTAAAACATTTACATTGACTGTTTGGTGATTTTACTAGCCCTAAATATCAGCTGTTATTTATAAAAACAGCCATGTTCGTGCTCATGGAAGTTCCTAAAACGGCAGCTCCTTTTATTATGAGAAGAAAAACACAGACTGAAGGCTTTCTACTGACCGCTGTTATTGCAACATATCCAGCTAATGGAAAAAGTCATTGGTTGTCTTTTCAGCATTTTTTTTCAAGAAGTGAACATCTGATCCTCTGTGACAGTAGATAAAGGTGATGTACAGTAATTAAACAACCAGGGCGGTCACATGCGGAAAATCAGCACTCTGCTACATTTATCAAAGCTTCAAATCAGTAAAAATAGAGTCTGGTGGTCCAGATTAGATGGCAGTGATTACAGCCTTCCCGGGGCTATCGAGTGTATGGCGTCACCACAACAGTCAGAAAAAGAAAGAAAACAGAAAAAAGAAATGGACTGTGGATACCTGTGAGTCTGGCAAAGGATTTAAAAGGATCTACAAGTTATTTGAAATTAATCTTCCCGTCCAGAGCAACTGTTATAGATTTCAGTTTTCAGACACTCAGTTGATCCAGCACTGGCAGCTCCAGCTAATTCAGCCCACTGCAGAACTCTGGGAAGCTGCTACAGTCAGAGCGGCTTGCCAGCAGTCGGACAGAGATTGCACACATTGGACAAACATGGGAGAAACGCCAGGAAAAAGCATTTTCTCTCCCAAAAGATCATTGGAGCAAAAGTGCCAGAGAAAATAATGGCTGAGAGCAGTTTTTTTTCTTCCTTTCTGAATAATTTGTGATGGAAAAGCTCAAAGTAACATCAAAGTTGTTCAGTGGATGAGAGGAACCTGACACCAGAATAATGTTATATAACTGTTGCCATAGTGCATCATAAAACATTATGTTTGTTTATAACTTTATTAATCAGGGATTATAAATGCATGATAATGCATTATGAATGCTGTCATAATGCATTATAATCAAACAACCTCAAGATGTATTAAGCTGACAGATACTTTCAGGATCTAAACTTTTGAATTTAATATGTCATGTTAATCACTAGATGCAAATTTTGACATTTTTGATAATATTTGCTACATTTAAGATTTTTGATTATTTAAGACATTGAAGATGGTATCTCTTAATTATGGAACTTATTGTTTTTGTCTAATTGCTGTGTTATTTATACAATTTAACTATTGGTTCCTTCTGGATTCAAGTGTGGGAAAGTGATTCCCACTATTTAAGATGGCTTCTCACAGCTTAGAAATGTTTGCCTGATGAAGGTCTTGTAACAAAACATTGCAATTAAAAATTCTTTCATGCAAGTTGGACAGTGTGTGGTAGTCTTCTTGAAGGATCTAAACTCTGACTCCTGTTCATGCAGGGGACTTTCCTGAAATAGTAAATCCTTTACTAAGTACAGGAGGTCTAAAATCAAGGTCTTACAGCACAGCCATTTCTGAACTTTCAATATGCAGTTTATTTTCCCCGATTTTGATTCTCTGCTCGAAGCCGTCTCAGTTGAAACATGGAGCAACATTCACCTTCTCCGCAAAGAGGAAGAATCAGATCGTCTTCATCCGTCAGGAAGAACAGGATCTGTCACTATTTAAGCTAAGTCAGGGACCTTCAAAGTGAATCAAGGTTTTCCTCAGAAAATTCTGAGATCTTTTATTCAAGTAATGAAAAGCAAGGTGCAAGTAAATACAATCTAAAAAAATTATACTAAAGCCTAAAGTTAGACAAACCACTGGGTGCCTTTTACCTATGAAGCTACAACAAGGTGAAAACTCAAAAACCTTGAAAAGGTTGCCAGAAAGCTAAAACAGAGGATCTAAGTGCTTTTCTCCTGCCAGCAAGCTGCTTTTATTCCCTCTATCTTAGTTTACTCCTGCCTGCACTTCCCCTGTCGTTACGTAGGCTCAGATCCGGTCAGAACCGGGCCATTCCTGGTTTTCAGGTCAAATTCACAAGATATTTTAAATCTGATCAACATCTAAAATAAATAATAAATAAAATATACTTGCTATAAATATTAACATAAAAATGCTCCTTTTGAAACAGTCTGATATGATTCAGCATTAACCACATCTTTACATTACGCATCCTCCTCCTCACCCATCAACCTTACCGTGGGCAAATTTGACTTCCTAAAAAAAGTCAACAGTATATAACTTCATCAAAATGAATACTTAAATCTATTTATGTCAGAATGGGAAATAGTTGTGAGTTATTTCTCATGACAGAAAACCTTATGGCAAAAATGAAGAAGCCTCTGACTGAACACACTTTGGTTAACGGAGTTATTCTGAGTATCTGCAGCTTCTTTGACTAGCTTCTTCTTTGGGTAATCAGCAATCTGCCTTCCTTCCTTCCTTCCTTCCTCTGTTCCTTTCTTTAATCACTTTTTTATTGAAAGGGTATACAAAATGTAATGTGTACACATTATTTACACAGTTTCCCCTCTTTTCACCCGCCCCTCATAGTCGTTACAAACATGCAGACTCACTTGTGTAACAGTGGGGATGTAGCTATAGTAAACACCTTATATTCCTCTCACTCTTGCATGTGGCGACTCCCTATAAATCTCCCACACAACTGGCCCCAATGCACATGATTTCAATAAAAAAGTTGGCCAAATGCTGCCAAGACTCCACAGAATCTGCATGTATGTTGCAGGAACCAATTTAAAAAGTCATGATTAAGCAGAACCAAGGCTGGGGGGTCTGGGATCCTGATCTTAAGCCTGTCACCTAACCTGAGGGCTACTTCCTGCCAAGGCACTCCTAAAACAATAAACATGCAGGAATGACTCCTTGGCATTAACAGATCGCCACTGGGCGATGTGGAGATGCAGACTGGGAGTGAGGTGCATCCTGTGTGTTTATTTATAGTTTGGATTGTTAGATCCATCGCTGAGATTTTTCCACAGTGTATCCCAGCAGACCTCTTAATCAGTTACCTCCGTTCCAAACGTCCTCTAAAGGTTTCTACAGTCCAGTAATGAATTTGTCAAGTTTGGAAACCATCCCTCGTGTCGGTTCCACTGAGGCTGTAGCTTACATACAGGGTGTGTGCTGAGTGTTGTCCCCCTTGGGACACCATATGCCCACCATATGTCCACAGCTGAGCCTAACTGCAGATAGAGAAGAATTATGAGTCTGGAAGATCAATCAGCTTGTACATCATTAAACCATGGTTACTTTACTACATTATTCTGCCAATGAGGGAATGAAAAAGGCAAATTACCAGCAGGGCCGGATTAAAAATGGAGAGGCTCCTGGGCACACAGTGTTAAAAGGGCCCCCTGATCACAACCTTAAGGACGGTAGCCCTCATTTATCAACTAAACGTATGTTGAAAATCTGTGCACACGATCATTTCCACACATTTATCAGTTTGGGCGTGGGTGTAGGATACGATCAAATGTCACAACAGGTCTGAGATTGTGTACGCAAGTTTGAGTCAGTGAGGATTTGTGGTCTTACGAAACCGTGAAAGTGTCAGTGCAGCACTGACTCACTCATGCACGGTTTGGGAAAATAAGATATAAACAGTCTAAAAAGCACATGACAAGATCAGAAAAACAGGATCACTTTGACAGTTTCACTCATTCTTACGCTCAGATAATGTGGTATTCATAGACGGATACAGAGATGGATCCCTGCTGGATTTTCTATCATACCGAACCTTTTGGGGGATAAATGTCCACAGTAACTTCATGAAATTTGCTGAAACCCAAAAAGCTGCCAGAGGTTTCTGCAACGACAGCAGTGGGAGGAGATGCAGCACCAGGTAGGCTGGAGAATGTGGGGAGGAAAAAACTCCACACCGTAAACTGGTCTGAGCTGCTGGGAATTCTGCTTAATGTGATAAAGATAGTTAACTTATAAATATTTTGCTTCATACAGCCTAAACTTCTATGTTGTCTGGGTATTCTCCACTTCAGGCTTATCCATCCATGCCGGGTTGCTTTATCTTCTCCTCACAAATGATTAGCCTGCAGAGAGCTGAGATTTAGTTTGTGTTTGGGGCAAATAAGGCTATGGTTGTTTCTTTTTTGTGAAACATATGATCATAGTTAAGCTGATGTTATTTTATACTTGCAGGGAAAATACACTGGTAGCCGTTTTAGTGTTAAAAAAAAGAGCTTTCACAGTTCGCCTCTCAAATCTGGACAATGGCAGATTTACTACCAGAGGACCAGTAGGGGAGACGAGTGCATCTGTAGTGATGGCGGTGATCTCCTCATGGAGACTAATGATTGGCTGATCAGTTTATTTTGGCTCCCGTCTCCCTGGGTGAGGCCTCTGAAACAGGAACAATTAAGGGCATAACATGTAGATGAGGATGGATTTCAGACGCCATATTTATCAAGGACCAATCATTATGCTGGAATCATCCAGATATGAACTTTTCACAAAACCCACGGGGCTCCCTTTGTAAGCTCATTCCTGCAGTCAGATATGAGCTCATTTCCACATTCGTGATAAATGACGACCATTGTGTATATTGTCCATCATACACCACATTATTGTAAAACTGCATTTCTCAGCCAGCGACAACAATATCCAGATTCTGTGGTAGGCGTTTATGTAAATATTTGCTTCTTCACATCCAGCTGTGCAGGTGTCCAATTCAGATTCAGCCAGAATTCACGCACAGATAGACGCCTGTTACTGTTTCTGTCCTGCTGCTGCCTGTCTCTCCATCTTTCTCCTCTACTTCTGATAAAAGAGGCAGGAAAAAGCAAAGTTCAGCTTCACTACAGCTCTGATGTAGCTGATATCAAGTAGAAATGAGGCAAAGCTGGCAGACAAGTTCTTTTTTTACAGGGACAATTACACCGTTTCATGTTGGTTGTCTTCACACATCCAGCTGTAACGGTCCTGATCTCCAGCTCAGCCCTGTCTAACTCTCTGCAGGTGAGTTGGGTTTTTTCTGTTTTTGTCTTCCACTCTTCATCGGCTGCCTCCGTGTCTCATCATCCTCTTCTCATTTACATGTCCTTCCTTTAACACACCTGTTATCATCTTTCTCCTGTCTGTCACTTGACTTCCTTCGGCTGGTTTTCTCTCTGTTGCTTTCACGTTGTTCCACATTCGCTGCATGGTGGATGAAAGACGGGATGTGCTGCTCCCGCCTTTCTGTCTATATTTTGACGTTACAAATATGTGGTAATCCAAGTAAGAGACTTTCCAGCAGCATTCATTTCCCTTATATTATGATATGGGATCCTTTTCATGGCTTTTGTTTTTATAGTTTTAAATTACTGCGATGAAAATGTATTAAGATCTTATGCAGTTTGAACTCTTCTTCTTTCTTCTTCATTAGTTATAATTTCACTAAACAGGAGCAATGTGATTAAACATGTTTCCAAAACATGGAATCAATCTTTGTGGTGAAGCCTGACTATGACTCTAGGTTTACGTTCACAGCATCATAAAGCACATCACGGTTTTCAGAAGCATAAAGCCTACCAGACACAAATGGAAGATAAAGTATAAACACTACAGCTTTGGACCAAATAAAGCTAACATTTTTATTCTCAGCCTCTTGACGCCCAGGAAGTCAACGAGAGGACGGACTGAGCTGCTCTGCTGTGTTAGCTTCTATATTATTGGGATTACTTACCAGATTACCTTGACTGTTTATTTATTTATGAGAGCCTTTTCTGTGAATTTTTCTTTTGTAAATGTTAATTTTCATATCTTTGAAACAAACCTTTGAAAAAGCAACTGAACACAGAATCACAACAAGCAGAAACAACTAAAAGTCACCACTGAGCTTCATTGTAGACATATAAAACCACCAACCAGGCCAGAAATCTAACTCAGACCTAAGTTTTGAAAAACACATAAAGGGAAGCACAAAGTCCGCCTACTATCACCTTCAGAATATGTCAAGGTTAAAAGATCTGATGTCTCAGCAGGACCTGGAAGAACTGGTCCATGCTTTCATCTTCAGTCGGCCTGATTACTGGACCAGCATCTTTACTGGTTTACCAAAAACCTGCAACTTATTCAGAGTTCTGCTGCTCCAGTCCTCACCAAGACCAAGACAGGGGACCACATCAGTCCAGTACTGAGCTCTTTACACCGGCTCTAGGCCCATCAGAGGAAAGACTTTAAAGTTCTGTTGCTGGTCTATAAAGCTCTGAATGGTTTAGGACCAAAATACATCCATGACTTCTAGATCCAGCATGAACATAGCAGACTCCTCAGGTCAATATGGATTCTGTCTCTTATCAGTTCCCAGAGTCAGAACACGCATGGAGAAGCAGCTTTCAGCTTCTATGCTCCTCATGTCTAAAACAAACTCCCAGAAAGTCTCAGATCAGAAAAAACACTTTATTTTATTTAGTTCCAGGTTAAAGAGCCTCTTGTTCTCTGCTGCATTTACAGAGTTTTCATTTAAAAGTCCAGATCTATAACTTTTCCTTTAAGCTTGAATATATAGTCTGTCTCTTGTGTTCCATTTTTAATGACTTTTACACCGAGCTGTAGTGCTAAATGTGAAGCACCCTGATCGGTCTCGTTCATTAAATGTGCACTTCATAACTCGCCTTGCCTTGTCTACTCAAAGGACAAAGTCTAAACATTATGAAACTTTAAATTTGCTAGTTTATCCATTGCTGCAGACTAAGGATGTAAAGATTCACTCAAGCCATGATTCGATGTGATTCTTGATTTGAAGTTCTCGATTTCGATTTTATTTCACGAAATTTTTCCATTTGCCTGTCGGTAGGTGGAACCTCTGATTAGTTTTTACCGCGACCCCCAGGTGGTCCGGGGCCCCTGGGCCCGTTCATGCGCCGACAAGCTTCATCACAGTGCAGTAAGTTGTGAGCAGAAAGGAGCAAACGGGACTATCGATCGGTTTGTTCTATTTCTGGTTGTGACGCTGCAAAGCTGACGACTCTTTCCCTGACAGAACATATGCAACATGAAAGAACGAAGGCTCCAAGCCTCCTCAGAAAGTACATCCTGATCATTTCCCTTTTTGTTTTCATTTTCAGTGTGTGCTGGTCAGGTGATCACCCATGAATCTCCTCCACCTCCTCTGATTTCATTTGTCTTGTTTAGATTCAGTATGAGGGGATTGTTTCCTGCTCTAAACCACAAAGAGATCAGCCAGCCCATCACTAACACCCATTAACAGCACAGTGTTTCTGGAGATGAGTTACACCAGATGTTAGTCCAGGGATGGGAGGAACACGGCTGTCAAAGCGTTTCCCGATACTAGCTGAGATCAGTCATCTGTTATTAAGGTGGTGCATAAAAAGATCATAATCAGTGATCTGATAAACTATAAATAGAAGGTGATGTCATGGTACTTGCACCTCTGGCTCTGGTTTATTTTTTGTTGTTTTTTGTTGGGGGGGATTCACAGAAACTTATTTCACAGCAGTCTCTCCTTGTTTACAGACATACAGACACATTCAGCCGAACCATTTTGTCAGCCGGATCATGAGTCGCAGTACAGTAGGTCTCAGCAGGCAGCAGGTATGGGGGAGACGAAGGACACATGATGGGATGCCATCGGGTACCTTGAGATCGTTACCTGGGGGCTTGAACACCAGGCGAACACCTCGGATGCTGCTGGCACACGCGTAAACGTCAATGATGACAATCTCCCGCTTCACCACATCCCTAAGTTGACATGACAGAGACGAGATGTGGCGACTGTGGAGGCCTTTGGCGAACAGTGGCTCGTCATGTTGGGGATGATCTGACTTCTGTGACATGGAGCATGGTCCTGCTGGAAGAAGCATCAGGACATGATGAGCACCAGTACTCAGGCAGTGGCCCTGCCATAAGGGACTCCATCTGCCGCAAGGTCGGACATGTGTTGTGTTCAGAGATGGTGTTTAGCATGATTTGGATGGAACCAGTGCTTATCTGAGCTGCTGTTGCCTTTCTATCATCTCCAACCAGTCTGCCCAGTGTCCTCTGACATGAACTAGACATTTTGGTCCAGACAACTGAGTCCCTCCTCTGTAAAGCCTAGAGATGGTTGTGTGTTAAAATCCCAGTAAATACTCTGACCTACATCCACGCCACGCTCAGTTTTCACTTAAATCCTTTCTTCCTCATTCTGATGCTCAGTTTGAGCGTCAGCATGTCTAACGGGTTGCTTCCATGTGATTGGCTGATAAGCTTTTTGTGTTAAACAATTGGATGATGTACCTGATACTTTGGCCTGGGAATGTTTATACAGTATGTGAGATTGATCAGTGTTACATTCCCAGGTTGTTGCTGGGCTAGATAATTAGTAATGTGTCTCAGCTTTACAGGCCATCAACCATTTGTTGCAACATGGATGGACTCTCCGATTGGAGCACAGCCTCTTCCCTCCACCCTGCTGTTGCTTCCTGATTGGACCAACTGCATTTAAAATGGCTGCACCGCCACACTTTTAGGAGACATGAGCAGACTGTGTTGCCCATCACAGTAGTCTCCATATCAAACATGTTTGACTGGCTCCATGTTTGATCTGATTGCTCACTTTATGCCTTGTTTGATTGGTTGTGTTTGTTTTACTTAGCTTACCCTTTTTGGTTGTTCCACTTGTTTGTTCTATTTAGATTTTGAGTTAAGTGGGCAGTTTCTTTTCTTAAGTTGCCACTGGCTGTCATACTTATTACTTGGTTTGTCACGGGACAGTATTCTTAGTTTGGTTTTGTTAGTTTGGTACTGTCATACTTTGATGTCTGACTGGGGATTTACTTTTGTACGGCTGTTTAATGGTTGAATAAATCCCTCAC